>WUBL01000279.1:0-22103 GCA_011057905.1 Xylaria multiplex | reverse complement strand
AAACACTATTATTAAAATTAAAAAAGCTAATAAAGTTTAAATTATATAACTTAGGCAAGGTTAAAATAAACTTATTTTTAGGCTATTTTAGCTAAATTAGTATTTTTTACTATATTTAGTATATTAAAATTAACTATAGCTTAATTAATTAATTATTTAATAATTTTTTTAAAAAAGTTAATATTTTTTAAAATAGTAAAAANTAATAGCTATATATTATAATAGCTTTAGTAATAGCAGTATAGTTAATTAACTAATTTTACCTTATACTAGGAATTAATATACAGCATTAAAAAAGAAAAAAAAAAAAAAAGGAAAAAAAAAAAAGGAAATTAAGTATGTGTATGTGTAATAAGGCTACGCATAAACCACTATAACAATAACAGAATAACTAGGCGGTATAAGTAGTATAAGTACGTACCATAACAGCTATAAGTAGGTAACTATTAAGCTAATAAGCTATCACAATATATATTATAAATAAATTAATATTTAGCTTAATAATACCTTTTTTATTTTAAATAACTTTATAAATTTTAATTATATATAAAATTTATTGTTTTTAAAATTTTTATTAAATAATAAATTTAAATTTATTTTATAACTATTTTATTCTTTATTTAACTAGGCCACTTAATTAATTAAGCCACCTTTTTTTACTATATAAAAAATGGTTATATATTTTTATATAACCTTTAAATAATTTTATTAAAAAAGGTTTTATAAACTAATACATGGCAATATTTAAACTATAATAAATTAAGCAATTTAGTAATTTTTTATTTTTTAATTTTATTTTATAAAACTAGTAAAAGTATTTTAAAATATATTAAAAATGTTAAAAACTCTTAGTATATTTTCTTTATACCAAAATATTTTTACTAAAAAAGGTTATATAAAGTTATAAAAAATATTATTAAATAGCTAATAAATGCTTCCTAAGGTGTATATATAATATAATATATTAACTAGAAAAATGTAGGAGAAAAGGAAAGGCTAAAACTCTAGGTCTTAAAAAGAATCTAATTATAGACATGGTGTGCCAGCTGCCTAACAGCCGTTAGGCTGTTACAATTGTTGAATTTTGGCTAGTTAGGTGGCCCGTAGTGCCTAAGCGATCTTGTTACTAGTAGGTATAAGGCTTAGTGTATAGTAGTGTATTCAAGGCTTTTAGTGTTCTGTCTTATTGTTCTAGTTAAGTGTATTTATAAGGCATTTGGTGGATAGTTTCCCCTTATATAGGCTAGTTTAACCACTATATTAGCCACTATACTAGCCATTATATTAGCTACTATATGTTATTTATTGCGTTACTTATTTGTTACCTTTATATTATAAGTAGTTATATAAGCAAWTTTTTTNATAACTAATTTATAAGCTTATAGCATTAATTTAATATATTTTTTWAAAAAAAGTTATTTATAGTAGCGTTTTTTATACTATAGGCTATAATAAAACCTAAAAATTAAAAGTATATAAGTAATAAATAAAAGATTATATAAGTAATAAGGAAAGCAAAATAGTATATAGGTGTAATATAGTTATACTATAGGTTTTTTTAAAGTTATTTTAACTAGCTATATATATAAGCTTAAAGGCTTTATTTTATTAGTATAAATTGCTTTAGCAATTTTTTTNATTTTTTTNATAAAAAGCTTATTTTTTTTTTTTTTTTTTATAAAATAGTTAATATAAGTGTAGTTAAGRCTTGTAAAGTTATTTTTATCTTAAATTNATAGGTTAAAGGGAGCTTTTAAGTAGCTACTGCTAAGCTTAAAGGCTTTTTTTTTTTTTTTACAATTTCTGCTATAGTATATAGTAAGCTTTTTTTTATGTTAGGCTTTTNATAAAAGCTTTTTTCTTTTTATAAGCATTTTTATAGTTTTTTTTTTAATAAAGCTTACACTAAATTTTATAATAGTAATTAGTTATAAAAAATAGGTAAGCTTACAAGCAGCTTATAGTAAGCTTAAAAGCTTTTTCTTTTTTATTTATAAAGCTTTTATAGGATTTAATAGCTGTAATTAAGTATATTAGTATATATAAAATAATAAACTATATATAAATTTAGTTAGCATAAAAGGAAAGGCTTGCTACTTTTTTAAATAGCTAGGGTATTAGATAGTTAAAGCGCTACTTTTTAAAATAGCTAAGGCGCTACCTCTTTAAATAGCTAAAGCGCTACCTTTTTAAATAGCTAAGGCGCTATTTTCTTAGAGTGGTTATTACTTGTAGCAATTTTGGTAAGCGTTTTTTTTGTTAGTAAAAAAATTTATTACCTTTTACTTTTTACTAAAATCTTTGTTAAAACTAGTAAAAAGCTTGTTTTTTAAATATTTATAAAAATAGAAAGCTGTTAATAAGTTGTTTTTTTTAATAAGCTTTATAAAAAAAACCTTTATAAAAAAAGCCTTTGCAAAAAAAGCTTTTATAAAAAAAAAGGCTGCTAATTATAGCAGCCTTTAGCTTAAAGCAATTTTTTAATAAGTTAAAAAGCTGCTTATTATAGCTTTGCTATAGTTATTTTTAAACGTAATAGCTTAAGCAAAATAAGGTATATATTAAAAAGCTTAGTTTAAGTTAATAATTAGCTTAAATAAGTTTATTTTTTTACTTTATATAGCGATAAAATTAAGCTTATTAAGCTAGTTTTTAGTTTATTTAGCTAAGTTTAATAACTTGCTTTTTATTATAACATTAATAAATACTTTATAATTTATAATATATTTAAATTTAAAAGCTAGTTATAAAATTATATTAAGCTTTTTTAAGTTTATATACTATTAATTAATTAAATTAATAGCTTTTATATAAGTTAATTAATAGTTAAGCTTAATTAATTTTTATATTTATTTAGCAAGTTTTTTAANCTTTTATATAGTGCTTATTATATATTTATAAAGCTTAATTATAGCTTTAAAAAGCCTATAAAATTAAATTTGCATTATTAAAGGTAAGATTACTTATTATAGCTATAAAAAAATTACTAAAAGCGTTTAAGCTTATAAAGAAGTTAGCAAGTTAAAAAGAGCTCGGCTTAATAGGCTATAAAGCTTATTTTACAGGGTTTATATAAGGCTATAAATTATAGCTATAAGCTACAGTAATAAATTNTTTTTTTTTATATAAAAAAGTTATTAAAAAAGTTATAAATAGTTTTTATAGTAATTTTTATAGTGTTAAGTTAAGCTTAGTAGCTTATAGTTAAAAAATTGTAAGCTAAAATTATAAAAGGTTTATAGTTTAAAGCTTATAAGTATAAGTAATAAAATTTTATTAAAATTAAAAAATTATATAAAGTNATTTAAATTAAATAAAAAAANTAGCTTATAAAAAANTATTAAATTTAAAAGCTTTTTAAATACTTTTATAAANAAAAAATAAAAATAATAATTAAAAAGTTTTATTAAAAATATTTAAAAAAAACTAGCAAATTTAAAGTTAATTTTAAAAAATAATTAAGCTTAAAATTAAGCCNTAAAAAAAAATAGTATTATATAAAAAAACACTAAAATTATTAAAATTATATAATATTTTAGTATTAAAATTTAACCTTATTTTATTTTAAAAATTATTAACTTAACTACTTATTTTAATTACTAATATTTTTTATATTAAACTAAAATATAGCTAAATAGGTATTTAAAATAGGTATAGCAGGTTAGCAACTATTATTGCCAACTGCTAACTCCTTTATGTATATATAAACCAGAAATTCTAAGGCCATTTCGGAAAGATTCCAAATAGTTATAGGAATGTCTGGACCCTAGTAGAATTATCGTAATTCGAGTACATATTCCAAGCCCTCTTATAAGCCCTTGTTACAAGGAGTCACTGTCATGTCAGTATACGAATAGGGGCAACGGTCACCAAATCATATATATATATATAGTCTTCCCACCTATCTAACAGTCTGACAACTAAGTTAATTCAATCAACTGAACCACTAATATACCTACTACTTCAACATATTTCACTATTGTTTAATTCGGATAATGATTGGTGTTTTTCTACTGCTTAAACGTAATATAACTAGCTTAACAACAACATACGAGTTACAAGGAATGTCAGGCTTATAAGATATCACTTAAGATATCTTAAGGGGTATCTATGGAAAGGGCGTGTAAAAGCGTTATAAGTAAAAAGTTGAAAGCCTTTCCTATATATCTTTCTTTGGTGAATCAGTGAATCATTAATTTTTGTGCTCGTGATGTTCGACTTTGACTTCGTTCTGTAGCATAATAACATTGTCCCTTGGGGCTTCTCCATGGTGGAGGACTTCGCTAGGTGTTGTTATATTTACTGAATGGTTTTGATCTTGTAACTCGAAGTAGCTTTCATTGCCAGTAGAAGTAACCATCGTGCTCATGAGGCTTTTGGGTAGATATCGATAGAATCCAGGCTTCATTCCTTTATTAGCTGCTGACTCATTCCAAGCTTTTATTTGCGTGCTGGTTGGCCGACGTGGTGCAGAACGTTGGCGACGATGTTTGCTGAAGAGAACGGCTAGTTCGGGGAAGCAGACACATAAGTTACCAGACGCCAGTTCTGCCGCGCCCCATAGGAGGATCTCAGGTTGGTTCCATGAGGTATCCTTGTTGCTACTTTTTTGGATCCGGACAACAAAGCCGACTGTTGCAAAGATAGGACCACTATATCTTGTCAGTAGTATTCGATGGGGTTGGTTCGAACCGTCATGCCTCTCAACCTCCCAGGGAGAATGAGACCTACCTTAAACCGAAGGTGAATGCTAGTACGACAAGGACGCGCTTGGCTTTTGGCATCTGTAGTCCACGTACGGCATGGACTGGAAGTAGGAGAATCAAATAATCGGTCACTGTGTTGAAGCCACCGCTAATATTCAAAATCCACTTGACCTCTACACACTTGCCAGGGAGTGTATTATTCCAAATCTTCTCACGAGGTGAACATTCAAAGATTTTGACAAAAGTAGTGCTAGTGTAAAAGCCAACTAGGAAAACAATGAGGGTAATAATGCTTATATCGAACCAACTCCACCGATGAGGTGAGAAGACACGACGATATAGACAGAGAATGGACAGCTTGGTGACCCCGATAATGACCCCATACTCGATAGAGGCAACGTTGAACCAATAAGAGGCTTCATGGAACTGGGCGGTTGTAATGTCCCAAGCGTGTTCACCCCCGTGATGCGCCATAGTAGTTCTCATGATGCCACAATAAGCAACAGTCCCCGCCCAGGCGAAGGTGACCAGAACATCCTCGAGGATCCATGCCCGCTTGATAAAGATACGAACATATGTTCGTAGAACGAAGAAAATAGTGACAAGAGGAAGTGCTACACCAATTGCAATATTGGCGAGACGGACGAGTGAAGCAGGATGGTCTGGGTTGGAGGCGACTCCTGGGGGAGGCTTCAACGCTGGAGTAAAAGTAGGTGTTGGAGACGATACTAAGGGCGTCATGGCTCCCCACAACAGCGCTGGGTAGGGAAATGAGTGCGATCTCACGCCGTTAATGCGGCGACGTAGAAAAGGATGGGCCAAAACTGAGAAGGTAAAGGAAAGGCCGACAAATTGGGTTAAGCTAGCGGCTACTCATGCGATCTATCCGGGGATCATTGGATGTGGATTTTTTATAATGATTTAGTGAACCCCATATTCCTCTGGCATCTATATGCCAAGGGCTCAATGATTACAGTGTTAGTTACTAAACACGGTGCTGCATCGTCGTGTATCAGAGCCTCCTCCCCCCCNTGGACGCTTAGGCGAAATAAGCGGCAACCTATACTACCACGCCTTTTCAGCCCCCGACCACAATAAAGAAACAGACCAATAAAGCACTATAGAAGCCCTGGTAGCCATATATGCAGTGGCTGTTGATGATCTAACTGCAGGCACCCCCCCNTTGCAATGGGGTTTTGGGTCTATGGCTCGATCCGAACGAGGAATGCAACGTAGTAACAAGCTATCAAAGCTTGTACTATGTATTATGCCGATTACGGCGAGCGATCTCCTTACGCGACGCTGGTATAATCTGATATTAGTTTTAGCCCCCTAGATGCAAGTTTCCGTAAGAGGGAGGGGTATGTATTTAAGAGGATGCGCCCCTCAAGGACGACCTCATGTGACAACGATTCAATCTACGTTTGCTGCAGTTGGCCAACCATTCAGCACCCCCCTGAGCACGTTCAAGCTACCTACCACATCTCTAACTGGAATACCGGCGTGAAGTTCATGCTAGGACACGATGGGGCACCCAGGCAGGTAGCACCTATTCCCATTATCCATTGTACATGATTAATCTAACTCGAGGTCGCCCAGCCGAGTCTGTTAAATCTTTTAGGGAAGAAGATGCGCTGTCCGGCCCCGAAATAGACGCATTGACGCGTAGGATTGACCTACGAGTGCTTCCAATGCTGTTCGTTATCTATCTGGTAGCCTTTCTTGATCGGTAGGCCTTCCTTTATTTAATAATGTGATTCAGCTGACCTAAGGGGCATGGAGGGCGAACATTTCCAACGCCTTAACTCTACGGCTCCCACAGGAATTACATTTGACTGCCGAGCAACCGAATATTGCACTAGCAGTCTTCTTTGTGCCTTACATTGTGTTTGAGGTACCTTCCAACCTTTTGATGAAAAGATTCAGTCCACGTGCATGGCTGTCAATATGTATCCTAGGATTTGGCGCTGTTGAGCTCGGTCAGGCGTTTGTTAAAGATTATAGTGGCCTCCTCGCAGCGCGGTTTTTCCTTGGATTCTTCGAAGCGGGAATTTTCCCAGGAAGCTTTTATCTAATCAGCTTCTGGTACAAGAGAGAAGAGTCCCAAAAACGATTCACAGGTTATTTTTGCTCTGTAATCTTAGCTTCTGCTTTCGGTGGGTTACTTGCATCAGCAATCGCAGGACTTGATGGTGTGCGAGGACTAAGCAATTGGAGATGGATTTTTNATTGTGGAGGGTATATTAACAATTTTAGTTGGCCTCGCTGCTTCTTTGTTTGTGGCTGATTTCCCTGCCGATGCAACGTGGTTATCGGCAGCAGAAAAGAGCTTCGTGCTCCGCAAATCCCAAAGGTACGAGGTAGAATCAGAAGGGAAAATTACGAGGAAGGACTTCCAGCTATTTTTCAAGGACCCGAAGAATTACCTCGGTGCCATAATGTATTTCTGTAAGTACTTGACCATCCTCCCACCTTCTTTCCAACCTCTCGAAGTCCTAGTTATAGACATCCCGCATGGGCTAAACACTCGGTGATTAGCTGTTGTTGTCCCGGTATATTCATTCGCATACTTTACTCCTACGATCGTTAAGACACTTGGGTTCTCTGTAGTGCAGACGCAACTACACTCAGTTCCGCCATTTGCAGCTGCGCTTGGACTCTGCATCTTCTTCGCCTATTTATCGGATCGAACCAATCTCCGTCTACCTTATGTTCTATTCTCAGGGGCTCTTGTTATTATAGGAGTTGTAATCTTAATCACAACACATGGTAATTTCTCGGCCCAATACGGTGGCATTTTTTTNAGTATGCATGGGTTCCTTCACCGCCGCACCTATTGTTATATGTTGGTACCTCATGAATCTTCAGGGTCACAAGGAACGGAGCATTGGATCGGGGTGGATGATAAGCTTTGGGAATACCGGTGGAATTTTGGCGCCCTTCATATTCCTGCCGAGCAGCGCCCCGAATTATCTCCCAGGGTACTCTGTATGTGCGGCAGTTGCTGCGCTAGGCATTGCCGTAACGATTTGTTACACTCTCCTCGTGATGAGAGACAGGGCCAAAACGCAAAGAAACAGTGAAACCAATGCACTTGCGTTGTAAGAGCGGGCCCTAAGAAGTGGAAAGCGGGTTGAGTACAACCCTGCTGCAATGTTCTCTCTATTAGGGTAGTATAGGGCCGTTTGGATGGGATGTTGTTATGATCGAGGCTACTGTGACTTCAAATAGGATGTGGGCTTTGTGGTGGATCATGTATGTTTACTACGGGTAAGCCGGAATCTTGACGACTTAGGACGGCTCAAGATAATATAAAATCAGGCTCCCCCCAAAGAATAAAACAGTGCATCAAGAATATTACGATTACGCATACCCATGGCGACAGATATTAGGACTAACAGCCTACCTATGCGTTGCACCAGTATGTCTGCCGGTCAAAGGCAATGGCCTTCCTCTTCCGGAGAACACAGAAGCTCATGTTAGATTCACAGCACCAACAACGCTAAGCCCTACCGATGTAGTACCAATCATGTCCACAGCGAGTCATCATTATCTTTAAGCACACAAGAGTTAAAGGTTAACGTTTCATTTGTACCAGGCACGTAAATTATTGGTCACAGCAACTGTCATCTTTCTCAACTTCAATGTCACCCTGGGTTCATCGCTCCCCAGTGGCGCCGCGTCTACATTGAATGCACACTTTGGTGTAACCTCAGAATTCCAGAAACCACTGCCTGTGGCGATTTTCCTTGTCGGTTATGGTTAGTCAAACAAAACGATGTCCCATGCAAAGGTCTATTTAGCTCTACCCCACGAGGCAGGCTGTGCAATAGCGCAATCTGATCACGTTGTAATGCTAACGAACCGTCATCTTCATCAGTGCTCGGTCCATTAGTCTTTGCTCCACTCTCTGAATCCTGGGGTCGTCGTCCTGTATTTATCACGTCATACTCTGTTTACACAGCATTCACCCTAGGATGTGCCCTGGCCCCGAACTGGCCAACATTTCTTTTCTTTCGTTTTATGTTGGGATGTGGAGCAGCGGCACCGCAGACTGTCTCAGGCGGCTTATTTTGTGATATTTATCCAGACCTGCGGCCTCGCGGTATGGCGGTAACATTGCTAGGCTTTACAAGCAACGTCGGCCCTCTAGTTGGGCCGATAATCGCGGGGTTCTCCTCCACTATCAATTGGCAATGGCAATTTTGGTATGCCTTGATTCTGGCTGGTGTAAATTGGCCAATGTTACTTTTCATGCCGGAAACGTTTGCGCCCGCGATTAACGAAAAGTCGAAAGGTGTGCGAATACGCCCATCTGCAAGCAGGGTTGCAGGCGGGACGAATGCTCAGCTAAGGGCGCAAGCGAAGGTTCTCTCCCGGCCCATCGGAATCTTATCCGAACCAATCGTTTTTTTCACTGACCTCTTCATTCTCTATCAATACGTTATCTTCTTCATCTACTTTGGAGCCTATCCCGTTATATTCCAAGGCACCTATTCCCTCTCGAGCGGGGTGTCAGCATTAATGTTTATTCCCATCGGGATTGGGGCCGTGCTTGCTATTATTATTTTCGCTGCCTGGGATAGCTTCCACAAAAGAAGTGTCGAGCAAGGCAAGGCTTGGGCGCTCAAGGAGGAATACAGACGCCTACCCCTTGCATGTCTCGGAGGGCCCCTGTTTGCCGCCTCTGAGTTTTGGTTGGGATGGGCCGCCAAACCAAGCACTCATTGGGCGATTCCTGCACTATCAGGCATCCCGCTGGGGATCGGCATTGACCTCACATTTCTGGCATTGAACAACTACCTGACAGATGCATATGGAATTTATAGTGCATCTGCTTTGGCCTCGAGCGTGTTCACACGCAATATCATTGCGGCCATCGCCATACCCGTCACCACGTACCCGCTGTATGAGAATTTGGGTACAAAGTGGGCCTGCTCCGTCCTGGGATTCCTGTGCCTGGCCTTAACTCCCATTCCATTTGCGTTCATTCGATGGGGCCCAGCTATGAGGAAGCGTAGCCCACTCTGCCAGAAGTTAGCACAGATTAAGGTGGGGGAAAGTACGGCATCCGGGGCTGAGAATATTACGCTAAGAGGATTGGCAGAGTTGTAGTTACGTCTACATCACACAGGAGACACACACATATACTATAGTAGGGTATATAGTACTTGTATTAAGAGAGCGTAAGCCTTTTCGGCTAGCTTTCGGGGTACGGCTAGTGCTAGTAGTATAGCTTCGAATTCGAGGTAAAAAAGCGAAAGCTAGCCTAAAACTACCATAATAATTAAAAANGCAACACATTAATAAAGCAAAATAAAAANCAACGTATAATATTAAGCAACGCAGTATTATAGTATAATAGGTAGACAGGTCGATTAATCAGCGAATTCGAGTTAAGTTTGCCTCTGAATATGTTGTTGTAGAAGGGAAGTTGTGTGGTACATGTAGGTCCCTAAACCCTGTAAAACAACCCATCTTGTGCTAGTACATAGTAGAAGACGGGTAGAAGAGCCTCCAACCTTTAGGGCCTCTTGGCACAAAGCTAAAGCTACATAGTACTTGGCAGATAGTGCCAAGAGACAAGGGTATTGAGACCCTTAGCGTCGTCTACTTTTATCACACTTTTCTATTGGAGGTCACATGCAATCATCGAACTTCTACTTCGGTAGCCTGCCTACAGTATGATTCTAGATAGGAATGATCAAGTGACAGGTAGCTACATAGTAGATACTACTATGTACATGTAGTTCAGGCCCATATAGTTTAGGAAGTTTGGGTGCAGTGCGACGTCGGGCGTTGCATTTTGCTTTTGTTTTCGTCACATCCTTTCCTGATTCAGAGGGGTAGTGCACTGACACTCGGTGAAGATATGCCGTTAGGCTGCCAAGACTTCTATCACCGCAATATGGGCCTCGCCCATAACTAACAACCTTAGCCCCATAGGACACACAGCGCCAATGTCACATCATATATGCAACGAGACCTAACGGCCAACAAACATCCAAGTAGTAAAAGGGGTCATGAATTTCCTGGAAGTAACAGAGATATAAGGCTATAGACCTTAGGACCCATACATAATTATTAGCTGAATCGACCCCGCCGGAAGCCCTCCAATGAGCACCTCTTGTCATATACACATATTACGGAGTACTACTTCGTGCTTATACTCATACTCTACATACATAGTAGTACGTGTAGATAGACAGCCAACTATGTAACGATATTATTAGCTCAAGGGTTCCACGACAGGCTTTGCTGTCCTTCTGGCTGCTTCCAGACAAACCCTTCCGGTATATGCACAGCCTTTTGCTGTAACCATTTCTGTACTGCATTCCAATTCACGCACTTGTGCATTGCGTTGGAATTTGGTGTTGGATTCTGATGTTGTAACACCCAGTCATATGTCACCAGGCCAGTATCAAATTGGCACATGATACTTTGCCTGATATAATCCACGCAGTGCTCATAATGCCTCTCATAGAGCTCAGGGACTTCGCGAGCCTTGCGCTGGATGTCAGGGAAGTAATCACGATGATGGTCTTGCCAAATGTAATGCAGGCAATGAAGCTGATGCGTCCCCACAGTTGTTGCCACGTAACCACCGCCGGCCTCTGGAGGGAACTGAACTGCCGTGCGGACTGGGTGATTGACTTTCTCATAGTCGGATCCTGAAACAGCTATCATACCGTATTGCATGATTGAGTGCCATGCCTCTTCCACAGCCGGGGTTGGGGGGCCTTTGAAGGGTGTGTCATGCCAAAGGGATCCATTGAACCGAGTGGTGATGTAAGGCTCATTAGCTAGGGCTGAGCCCACCGGAGCTATCACGATTGCTATCAGCGAGGCCTGTCCCTAAAAATAGATTTGAAGAGAACTATTTACTCACAATAGTAGTTATGCATGTTCCAGCATCGCTCCATTACGCGACTTTCGTTACGATACATCATGAGTATATTCAGTAAGCCAGACAGAAAAATCAAAGTCGCAAGGCAGGCGATACATCTCAGCCCAGTCCTCAAGTTGTTGCGTTTCTTGCAAGATGGGCATACCGGTAACGTCTCGCCGGATGAGGGCATAGATGATTCCTCAACATCACCCACGAGTTTACGGTAGGAGTATTCTGGCGACATGGTGAAGGTAAGGTCGACGATCCAAAAAGACTAAGTGATGAGAGAGGGTAGAGACAGGTTCATAAGTTCGTCAACAATCTAAAGGAATTATATCTAAAATTTTGTGTTGAGTTAAAATTCTGAAGAATCGGATATCTCTTCTCACATTAGGACTAATATTGTATACGCAAGTACTCTAAACTGTGTTCTTTTCAGATAATACCACCACAGGTTGTGACACATAAGAGGCTTTGGGGTTGAGAGATTTAAACCGGAAGGTAGGTACTACGCTGACCTTTAAATGCAACGTGATTTAGTTGGTTGCAACAACGTACACCGTAAGTTGGTATATCCCGCAATATGGGTCCGGAATAGTCATGCCTTCGTAGCCTACATGAGCGTCGACCGTACATCCCGTGCGTTTGGCGTATCTACCCTTAGTATGCATATCCGACGCCCAGTAGGTATGATATTATCGTTCTGCAAAGAGGCTATGCATGAGGATCTCACGCGGGAAAAGAAATAGCCCTATTGGTCGAAGATATCAGAGGATGATACATCGGCAGGCTAGGGATATGATTGAGAATCGATGCACCAAGTCACACATGTAGGGTCGAAAAAGAGGGTAGTTGTTGCTAGATCGGATGAAGTCTGTTAGAATCTAGGCTGACATACATCCACATATATATAAATTAGGGGTTATTCGAGGAAAGACCCTGTTCTACTTTCTCTGTTCACCTCAAGTATACTCATTTTACTTGTCCGTATAAGCAGCATAGATTTCGAAACTAAGCCTAAACCGCCCTCAATATCAATACCAAAAGCCACACGCATCATGAAGACCTATCTTTTCCTTTCGTTGATCGTGGCGATCACCTCTGCAGCGCCAATGCCAAAGGCCAACAGTAAGTTATAATAGGGGTTTGTTACGCGACTTGTGTGAGTACTTACTATGCCAGACTTCGAATCCAACCCCCTCCTCGATGTGGGGAGTGAGGTTGAATCATCCTACGCCTCAAAGAGAGGCAACTTCGAATCTAACCCCCTCCTCGATGTGGGGAGTGAGGTTGAATCATCCTACGCCTCAAAGAGAGACAACTTCGAATCTAACCCCCTCCTCGACGTGGGGAGTGAGGTTGAATCATCCTACGCCTCAAAGAGAGGAAACTTCGAATCCAATCCTCTCCTTGACGTGGGGAGTGAGGTTGAGTCTTCCTATGCTATGTGATGGTAATCAGCTCTCCAGCAGATTCGGCTACTATCAATGAGAAAGACGTTGTTATTTTTAGGGGATCGCAGGAATAGAAACTCTATAGCACTCATGTTTACATCTTATGATCCTAGTTAGTAGAACTAGCTGGCTTCATACTCGCTTGTGTCTAGGTTTCAAACCACTTTAGTGGGGTTATGCAGGTTTCCTATTCGAAGTAGGATACCTTACTATTGTAGTTATGGCTACTGTACCGGGATAATATAACATAACATGCCGATTATGTCTACTTATGATTCGAAGCAACAATCTTTGAGAGTGAATTCGATTCAATGGTTTTTTTTTTTTGTGGTGTGATAATCCAATATAATTATTCAGGTTAACCTGGTACTTATTACGACACGTAAGTCATTGCTGACATGCAGCTGTGAAAATGCACCTCGTGCAACAGGACTAAGCCAATCATTTGGCGTGATTGATCCTGACTAACAGCACTGTATAAGAGAAAAGCGTACTGTACAGAAAAACCTACGACCCAGTGTCGTATGAAACCCAACCGATGTACCTACACCCCAATGTACACTAACTAGGTAGGCAATCGTTCAAATCAGCCGGGGAACCCCCTCTTTCTGTTGCTGCACATGCCCGGCCCCCTATTGCTTCCTCCCAGACTTCTACTGCACTCAAGAGGAAGGCTCAAAATGGCTGGGCGGGGATCTGTTTCTGTTCTCCCGCGTAGCATTCTCACGCCAACAGTGCGTGTTTTAAGCGTCCTCGATTACTCCAACATTGCTGCCCGGCATTTCACTACCTCAGCTTCTTCGTTGCGGCTGTTAAGAGCCCGCTCTAGTAGAACTTCCAGCGTCTCAAGACACAACTACTATCATTTTCAATCTTCACACCATCTAACAGTGCCGGATACGCAAATGAGTACTGAAGGGCAAGGATATATTTCATTGATCTATACCTTGACTTTAAAGACCACTGAGCTAAGATGTGAACTAGGTATACAACTGCGTTTGCCCTATTTGAAGGGCTCTGGGAGGTACGTCCCACCCTATGCTCCCGGGGAGGTAGCTCGCGCTCACTGCCTTGAAGGCTGGGATCACCGCTTGCTTTGTCAATGTCGGCTCCGATCATCCATCCATACTTGAGGCGATTGTGAAGGGAAAGAGAGAGCGTCCTCACAATTGGCCTCGAATAATTACGTGCCCTTCCGAGGTCATCGCTATCTCTATGGCAGACGGCTATGCTCGAGTGACGGGCCGTCCTCAAGCCGTTCTCGTACATGTTGACGTCGGTACTCAAGCTCTCGGGCAGGGCATCCATAATGCGAGCGTCGGGCGCGTCCCAATCTTTATATTCGCTGGCTTGTGCCCATATACAGAGTCAGGTGAACTTCCCGGCTCTCGCACGGAATATATGCACTGGTTACAAGAAGCCCCTGACCAGAAGGCCATTGTGCGACAATATTGTAGGTATACGGGGGAAGTTCGTACTGGGCTCAACGTTAAGCAGACCATTGGGCGTGCTTTACAGTTCGCAAATTCTACGCCTAAGGGGCCAGTGTATATCACCGGTGCACGAGAGGTACTCGCCGAAAAGATCAAGCAATACTCGCTGCAGCAAGACCAATGGATGCCAATTGGGCCAAGCGCACTCCCATCGGATTCTGTTCGTCGTATTGCCACAGCACTGGTGCATGCCGAACGCCCCCTAATCATTACAGGATATTCCGGACGAGACCGACGAACGCCAGAGTTACTCGTCGCCTTAGCGGACATCGTCCCAGGAATACGTGTGCACGATACGGGCGGCAGCGATATGTGTTTCCCCTTCTCACACACGGCGTCTGAGGGCTCCCGCTTCAGTACACATGAATGTAGCAAAGACGCCGATATGATTCTTCTTCTTGACTGTGACGTCCCCTGGATCCCGTCTCGCAATGCACCCCCTCAGGAGGCAAAGATATACCATATAGACGTTGACCCCCTTAATCAACAGATTCCGGTTTCCTTCTTCCCTGCTCATGGACGCTGGAAAGCGGATTGCTTCACAGCACTCACGCAGCTAGTTGGGTATATAAAAGGCGATTACTCGCTTACAACCATGCTACAGGATCCAAAATATGTAGCCCGTGGAGCAGCCCGTGCGATTCTACATAAGAACCTATTAGCTGACATCGCATCACAGCTTAATCTAGATAATGAGAGTCAACTGGATGCACACAATATTGGCAACCTCTTGAAAACAACGCTTCCAGATTCGACTACGTTCGTTGTTGAAGCTGTAACTTCGGCCCAGGCACTTTCTGATCAGCTGCAGCTTGACCGTCCTGGTAGCTGGATTAATTGTGGCGGGACAGGTATAGGCTGGAGCAACGGTGCGGTGTTAGGTGTCAAGATGGCCTTAGAAGACGAGGCAAAGGACCATAATAAAGCAAGCTTAGTCTGCCAGGTCGTCGGTGATGGGAGTTTCATGTGTGCTGCGCCATCTAGCGCGCTCTGGGTTGCCAGCAAATACAAGATCCCGGTTTTGACGGTTGTTTTGAACAATGGAGGTAAGATCATTCAAACTTCATTTTATAGCGATCATCGCCATCTGCTTTTTCCACTAGCCCGGTATATGATTTATTGTTTATCGTCTTGATATAAACAAGGTTACCAATTCCGTCCCTTATTAAAGGATTTGGCTGATTTTAAATACTATATTGTTAGGTTGGAAAGCTCCCCGAAACTCTACCCAGCTCGTTTACCCAGATGGTCTGAATATAACAGCGTCAGACGATGAAATGAATGTCTCTTTTCGGCCGACACCTAATTATGCAGCACTAGCCGAGGCGGCCGCAGGGGCAGAGGTTGGCTGGGACAAGCTCGACGATAAGCCAGGAGCCTGGATGCGGGGTGTGCGGGTACGAACCGTGGGAGAACTCAGGAATGCGCTCCGTGTGGCGAGTGGGAGGGTTGCTGAAGATAGAAAGGGGATGTTGATAGAGGTTTTGATGTAGGTAGCATTGGTGGCCCCACACACCAGAGTGACGGTTTGGTGGCTATGCTGCTGTCACTAAGAGGTAGTTCATGGAGGCCCCCTTTGAGCGCGGGGTAAGAAGTGCCGAAAGTACATGGGGTCAAGGAGTCACTGTCATGTCACTGTACAGAATAGGGGCAACGGTCACCAAATCATGTATATATAGAGGTCTNCCCCCCCTACTTAAATCAGTCAGTTGAGTCAATAATCAAGGCAACTGAACCACTCATATACCTACTACTTTAACAAGAAGGTCGTCCCTTCATATTATCCGCCTCTTCTTCCTAGGAACCATGACGCAGAATTAAATAGCAATCACCCTGGTATTCAGCCTCAGCAATTCGCCTACTGTGAATTCTCCGAGCTGAGGCATGATGTGGCATATGAGAGCTTCAATGGTACACTTCATACCAGACTTTGCTTGCACCCCACCAACACAATGTCATGTCATCTTAATGCTGCCGATGGGCAAGTTGAAATACGTTTACCCTGTAAATATATCAGCTACTACCTACCTAATATGTGACTGCATACAAGGCTACTCTATTTATTCTAGGACTATTCCTGAGAATATGATACCTTAGCCTGGGGGGTTTCATGTGTGTAATGAGATATCAAAAAATGCGGCCAAGACCGAATTGTCGGGTAATAAGGTAACAGAATTTTTGAAGGCTCTCAAAACTAGGGGCATCTTGTAGTATTTTTATATATGTAACAGCAATTATAATGCTTTGGATAAGGTTCTATTATGGCGTTAACCATATGACCGCGCAGCCCACCTTGTATGGCATTTATATGCAGGGATATGTTGCTAGGGTCTCGAAATGGGCGCCCATAGGCACCTAACCCTAGGCCCTAGGTTCTTAGCGGGCACTTAACCTTAGGCTCTAAGTTCTCAGCAGGCATTTAACTTTAGGCTATAAAATAATTATATAAAAAAAATTAAATTAAATTAAAATAATATATAGTTAAAAATTAATATATTAGTATAAATATTAATTAAAAATAAATTTTTTTTATGCATATTTTAATACTTAATATGCTACTACTTTGTATAAATAGCCTCTTTTAAAGTAAATTTGCTTAAGATTTTCTACTAAATAATAGTAAATTGTCTAGTTTAATAATAAACAAGCTATTTTTTTAAGTTTTTTAATAAACGTTTCTTTTTTTNATTTATTTAAGGTATGCTAAAAACTATAGGATTTTTTTTAAAATAGTTAAATAGTTTATAAAATAATTTAAAACTAAAGCTTATATTATTTACAGAGATTTTAATATCTAAAAAAATTATTTTTTTTTTTTACTTCCTATGTATATATAAGTTTAGGCGCTAGTTTAATAATTTTTTAGGCTTTGCTAATTATATCTTTTTCTAAATTTGCAATAACTATAGCTAAGATATTATTAATAAATTTTTTATAAAAAAAAAAAATTCTGTGTTTTTTTTTAATATATAATTTATGCTTAGCTATATATAAGTTAGTAATATTTAGTAAGCAAGCAATTTTTATTGCTAATTCTTTTACTTGTTTATAATATTTTATAATTTTATTTTAATTTTTATACTTAAATACTAGATAGTTATTAGTAATTTTATATAACCTTCTTGCTAAAATAGCCTAGTATAGGCTATTTTTAATACTGCTATAGTATTTTTATACCATATGTTAATATAGCTTTTTAAGTAGTTTTAAAGGTATATTAGTATAATATATAACTATATCTACTATATATAAAAAGGCTTGTTTTTTTTATAGTATTGTTAAAAATAAAATAGCTTAATAAACTTGTTTACTAAAAATAATAATTTGCTTGTTTGCTTTTATAGCAAGTTTAAGTAATTTAGATAAGATTTTTACTACTAGATTATATATTGCAAAATAATATAAAATAATAAGTCTAAATACAAAAGGTTTTTTATAGATTTTAAATAGTTCTGCAAATATAAAGTACTTTTCCTTATATTTTTTAAATTTTTATAAAAACAGTTTTTTTTNATTTAGTTAGTTTTATTAAGTAGCTAAAGCTTTTTATTATAAATATATTAATCTTATTTTATATAATTTAATTTTTTATACTTATGATGCAGGCATATAGGAGGCCCTACCGTAAATAAGACTGCAGAAGGTGTTCCTATCTCTTAATTGCCTATAGCAATTAAGAGATAGAAAACCTTTCTTTTTTATCATCTAATATACTATATTACCTTACCTTATAGTTCTTTTTACTAAATAGTATAATAAGTAGATAATTATATAACTTTTATTTTATTTTATTTTAGTTTATAATTAACTTTTTTATATTGCTAATATTAAACACTGTTAGCTTATTAGTAGCTACGCTTAAAAACCTAATATACTTTAAATTAATAATTGCAAGTTAATTTATTAATAACTTATAATTTTAAAACCTAAGTTATTTAAACTATATAAAAATTAGCTTATTAGCAATTTAAGCGAAACCTAAACCTTTTTTAATACTATTATCTATTGAAATAAAATTGGTTAAATTATGTTAAATTGCGTTATTAATTAACTTTGCAGCTAAAAATTATCTGCAGCTAAAAAANCGTGTTTATAGCTAATATTTTATATAATTTAGCTAAATTAAATTATACTTAGTTTTATATTTTTTTAAATAGTATATTTATTTTTAATACTACTGTATTTAACTATAGTTAACGTTTACAATATTATAATAATATTTTTTTTAAGTTTTTGCTAGCTTTACTAAAATACTTTTTTTTTTTTTAAATTTTTTAAATTTTTTAAACTACTTTATATATATTTTTTTTACGCTACTTATATAATTTATTATAACTTTAACTTTTAGTTTTTGCAAAATTTTTTTATATATACAAGGTTATTTAAATTAGTAGCCTATATATAGAAATTAGCTAATTTAGTATTTAGCTAACTTTGTAACCTAACTTATATAACTTATTTTTTTTNATATATTTTATTTATTTTATNATACCTTATCTTACCTATATAATTTTGCTATACTTTATTTAGCTTTATTATATTAAATAATAGCTAAAATAAACTAAAGTTTTTAGTATATAAAAAATTCTAAACTTTATTAATAATTAAAAATTTTATACTAAAACTAGTTAAAGCTGAAAAAATTTTTGCTTTTAACTTTTTTGCTAAACTACTTATTTTTAAGCAATAGACTATTAACTAATAAGCTTTTAACAAAAAACTAGCAAACTTAAGATTTTATATTAAGCTGCTAGCTAGATTTTAGATATTTATTAGTATATTAGGCTACTAAAAGCTATTAGAGCTATATATTTTAAACCTAGGTTTTGCTGCCTGCTTTTTAAGCAAACAGCTTGCTTTATTATTAATACAGCTTTTTATACGCTAAATCTTAAGCTTAAAAAAGTTATTATTAATAACCTTGCTTTTTTTATTATAACAGCAGCAAAACTTATATATTATAAATATTTTGCTAGCCTTATTTAAGTTAGATGTAAACAAAAGTTATATTTTTTTTTTNAAACAAATAATAAATAATTAAAAAAACTTAAAACTAAGTTTTATAAAAATTAANCCTAGCAAAATAAGCAAATTTAAACCTTAGCTAAAAANTATAAACTATTTAATAAATACTGTTGCTACTAACCAAAAAATATTTAAAATAAAGTAAATAATAAATATAATTAGNCAATATTGTTATTAAAATAAATAAAATAGTTAACTTTATATTTAAATAAAATATAAAAAAAAAACCTAAAAAGTAAAAAACTAAAAGCGTTTAACCTTGCTTTAATTTAATATTTTGCTATTATTTAACTATAACTTATTTAGTAAAATTTACTAAGGGTAGTATAGTATTAAGTAAAATAGTAATAAGAATAAAATAACTCTAATATAATTAATAGCAAAGCTATTAACTATTATTAGAGTTATTTATCTAAATTATTATATAGCTTATATTATAGCTTAAGTAGCTTTATTACATAAAGCCACCCTTAGTCTGTTTATATTAGGTGCCAAAACACACTTAGAAAAGTATTATTTTTAATATATATAATAATATAGTTATTATYCCTTTTTTTTAGTAAATATAACTGTTTTTTAAAGCCTGCTTCTATATTTTTTAGCTATTACTCTTTTTTGCAAAAGACTATCTTTTTTAAAAGCAAAATAACCTTTTTTTTTAACCTAGTACTTTTTTACTAAGTCGGCAGTATTTTTTAATTGCTACTTTAATTACTACTAGTTATTTTTATATTTATATTTTTTTTATTTAACTAAGTAATTATACCTTATTTTAATATAGTTTTTATAAT
This sequence comes from Xylaria multiplex, assembly GCA_011057905.1. Lineage (NCBI taxonomy): Eukaryota > Fungi > Ascomycota > Sordariomycetes > Xylariales > Xylariaceae > Xylaria > Xylaria multiplex. The sequence goes on along the minus strand of WUBL01000279.1, from coordinate 1,745 downwards.
ACTTTAAAATAGTTTTTATTTTAAAGAACTTATTAGCTTTATTAAGGTTTTATTTAAGGTAATTTTTATTTATTACAAATTTAGGCAAAGGTATAGTCTAACTAAACAGGTTTTTTTTTAATAAGCTTAGCAATAAATAAGCTACTAAAATAACTAGGTATATATTAAAAGTCTTTAAAAAGTTTAACTTATACACTAGTTTTTTTACTTTTTTTTTNAACTTTTTACAGTTTTGCTTTTTGTTATNAAAAACTTATATAGCAGCTTTTTAAGCAAATAATAACTATTATATAAACTAAAATATACTTCTTTTTTTATAAAAAACTTTACTTTTTTATACTATATATTATATAGCTTTTTAGCTTTAACTGCTATAAAATCTATTGCTAATTTAGCATTTTTATATAAGTGCTTTTGCAAAAAGCATATTTTGTTTAAAAAGTATGCCCTTTTTTTTTTATAATTTTATTAGCATATTATTAGGTTTTAATAAATAAAACCTAAACAATTATTTATATAGTAATAACTTAATAGCTTTTAAGTATATACTATTAAAATTTTACTATAGCGCTAGCATTATATTAATTTATTTTTTNATTAAGTAAAGCAAATATATAATAATATATAGCTATTTTAATAGTTTAGTTTTTTTTTTTAAATAATCTGTCTTTTTAAAAATAATAAGCTATAGTTATTAGCAATTTTTTTTTAAAAGCCTTTTNACAATCTTTTTTAAAAAGCAAAATAAATTTTTTATCTTAATCTAATATAATATTACTAAGCACGCCTTAATTACTTAGTAATAGTTATATTGCTAAAGCTGTTGCCTAGTTTTTAGCAGTATATATAGTATGCTTAAAAATAAGCAGAAAATGTTTTAATATAGTATATGTTATTATTATTATAGCATTATATTTTTTATGCTTTATAAGCTATTATAAAATAGCTATAAATAACACTTTTAGCAGCTTTATAATAAAGTCTATAGTAATAATCTTTATTAGCTTTATATTTTTTTNATTTAATTAGCTAATAGTTCTTATATAGCTTTTTTTTTGCTAATAATATTTACTTTATAGCTTTTATAAAACTTAATATAATTTTTAATCTTTTTTGTTTTAAACTTAATACTATAGCTTTTAAGCTTTTTTATTATATATTGCCTTTTAAAGTAGTATTTATTATTATAAGCCATGCTTAAAAATTTGCTAATTTGTACTTTTAGTATATATAGCCTTTGTTTTCCTTTTTAGTTAATATTATATAATAGCTTTTTTTAATATAAANTAAATAGCTAAAGCGTTTAAAATTAATAACGTTTTTATTATTTTTTTTTAATATATTTAATATTTTTTTATATTTTAAGTTAGTATTATAGTTAGCTATAATGCTTTTTTTTTTTATGTTATTTATTATTACTACTGTTATTTTTATGCTATTAATTTTTTTTTGCTAAAGTATTTTATATTTTATTAAATACTATAAAGTTATTTARTTATAYTATATTAYTTTTAAAATCTATTAAAGTTTTTTAGTATTTTTAGCTTACTTAATATATTTARYATAAAGTTTATTTTTTTTTAGCAAGTAATATATATATATTTCATATTAAAACAAATATATTAAAAATATTAGTTAGCTTTTTATTTGCTTTATTAATTAAAATAATATTTAAAATTTATATAGCATCGACTCTATCAAGCTCAATGTCGATGTTTCCTGTAGTAATGACACCCCACTCATTC
>WUBL01000278.1:0-22870 GCA_011057905.1 Xylaria multiplex | reverse complement strand
TTTTTTCTTTCTTTCTTTTCTTTTCTTTCTTCTTTTATTATATATACTTCTTCCTCCCCTATTTCCTTTCTCGCTCTTCTAAATATGAATAGCCTTTAAAAACAATAAGAGCCCTTTCACTTTTCGATGTGTCTCTCTAGATAGCCTTGATGGTAGTGATTACTTAGACTAAGGTGTTGCCTCTCAAGTCAACTTAAGATTCATTAGCTTTTATAGGCCTTGCACTACCGCTCCCCTTTCGATTGATTCTTCCATTCGTCAGAAATGCCAGTACAATAATGTAGTACGTCCTGTAGAGATGGCTTTGTGCTCTAATGTAACTGACCCAAGATCGTTAGCACTTGACACATCCCTTGAAAGGTTACCTCTTCCCCAAGCGCAATTTGACCCCAGATATCGATCCCGATAACTCTTCATTGTTACCGCCGGTCTAATCCCAGCACAGCTCACTCCAGCAAGGCAGGTCTACTGTAGGCTTCTTGGCTAATTTGGTTGATCTACCAGATACTATGGGATAACAGCTTTCTGCAAAATAGAGTTTACGGCCCAAACACGAGAGGGCAAAGTCCAAAACAAAGGTATCAGCAATATATGCCCTGCTTTATCCACAAAAGAAGCCTCGGCATATGTTACTCAGATAGCCACCCGACCCTTAAAGATGAGGCAAGATTAGGGCGACTTTTTTCCTAGTCAGCACCGACGACCAGCCAAATTCATCCAGCGCATCGGCTCTGCTACGCTTTATCGCCAAATGCGGGCGAAGGGCCCTCTCTATCCCCCTTGGACACTACACGTCACTATACGTCAATGGTACCCGAGAAGGCGGGATCAATCTATCCACAGAGTACCCTATTTCAACAATGGGCTAATCAGGCATCACAAAACGGCACCAGGTCCTAGCGATGATCCGACTGCTAGGGTATTCACCAACACTCCTCAAGACGGCTATCAATGGCCAACATGACCGCGCACTCGCCCCCCCNAACCCGCAACATAGCTGCGAGTTACAAGCGCGTTCAAGGCCCCCTCTACTACCAACCAACTCTCTTCTTTATTTTACCATCCTCATGCCTTCATTTACTAACACTCCCTTCACCAGGTCCGATCGCGGTCGCGCTATCCCGTAAGCTCCTTTTGGCCGTCCATATACTAGTTCCATAGAACACCGACTATAAGATGCCTCCCCCCCCCAACCCGAAGCCACGCTACAGGGCCCTGGGCCCAAAAAGCTATATATCTTTCCGGGAACGACAAGCTCGGGCCCCTACCCGCCGTGCACGTCACCGCCATATTACCACAAGCAAACGACGCAGACGGCATAGTAGCGGAGGGCAAGGTGGAAAACCTCCGGATGTAGCTATATGCGGTATGGGACCTACCTCATCACGGATAACGGGTCCGGGAGGGTTGCTAACAGGGACACCTATAACCTAGAAACTCACGCCGTCGCGTGCGAGGTCACGCGCATGAGTACGCGTGGAATCAGCATATGTTCGAAACAATCCTTAATAAAGCAGATGGGGGCACAAAATGCGAGCGAGAAGAAGGAAGCAAGTTCCATCAAGCATGCAACCCCACGCCAAGATGCAGAACCACTCGCAAGCACAATGCTATGCACAGCAGCACGGTTGCACATGGGTCCCAATCCATTTGATTCTACACACATGTCCAACAACTCGCTCATTCACTTACTCGTCTCCATCTCTGTAGATTATAAGGGCAAGCAAAACTTCTCGCAGCGGCGCCAAATCCTGATAGGTAGCTCTGCCGCCACCGGGATAGCGGTTACGTGGTTGGGGCGACAGGGACTTCAAACCTGAAGAGCCCAAGCCAAGGTGGCTTTCCGACAGCTTGCTCAGCTGCACGCGGCATGCCATCTTGTCTCTCCACGAGCGTCTCCATTCTATCCTTCCCACGAATAGTAATTCGAAACTTAAAGAAGATAGCTATATCACAAACAGTAAATCTGTTCCAACAAGCTCCAGCACCAGCTACAAATTACCTGTACCTGGATAAATACGGACACTTCTATCGGCGAATCACACCTTGAAATTAAGTGAAAGAATGCTCATTCATTTATACAATTCTTCTACAAACGCCACCCGTCGCCATCCTGATATGCATCTACGGGTACATCCTCAGTATGTAAGTATGCATGTAAAGTAACGTAAGGGGGCGAGGTAGTTAGTACATAAGTGGCGGGGTGATGATATTACACGAATCTTCCTTTGCGATGTAGCGCGGGATTCTCCACGGAACGTGTTCAGCCGGTGATCAACTCGAGCCTCCAACCGCGAAGCTGGGACATGGCCATATTCCATCACCACCCTCTTTGTTCTGCCATCTGGTTTTACTTGGCTATATCTTCATCTTCATCATCAATCCCCTCACGCCTCAACCTGCGGGGGACTCGGCACAGGAGGCGACACAGCGCCCTTCTGCGCAGCCAAACGCTCGCGATACTCCTTCATCTTGCGCTTCTTCGCCGCGCGCTGAGCATCGAGCGCCTCCTTCCTTCTCGCGATCTTATCCTCGCGCATGGCGCGCATTTCGAGGCCGATAGCCCTAGTCTTGCGGCGGCGATGGCGCATCGCCACACGACGGGAGCCCATCTTCCGCTTCTCCGTGCGGACGAGGGTACCCAGGCGCCAGTTCTCCTCGCGGTAGGCGTAGGAGCCGTCCTGCGCGAGTTTGATGATGCGTTCATCGCGGGGGTGGGGTTTCCGCCCGATTCCCTGGCGGACGATCTGGTTCGGGATGCCCGAGGCTGACAGCTCGGCTTGCGCCTGCGGCGGCGGTACGGGCGCGGCCACCATGTTCAGCTTGCGCTTGCGCATCGCGTTAAGCGGGTACGGCAGCTTGTCCTCCTTGTTGAACACGACGCCGATGTACTGCCGCTTCGGGTGCTTGGCGGGATCTCTGTAGTACTTGACGTAGCCCGAGGCCAGGGCGAAGATGGTGTGGTCACGGCCCATGCCGCAGTTCTCGCCCGCGAACCATTTTGTACCGCGCTGTTTGTAGATGATATTTCCCGTTATTACGTATGAGTCTAAAAGCGAGGGGTAGTTAGTCAGATAGTTGTCCGTCCATGTCGGTTTGTCTATTCCATGTCTCCGTGATCTTTCCCATTCGACGGCTGCTGTGACCACACATACCTCCACTCTTCTTCGCGCCGAGTTTCTTCGGAATCGTGCCCGAGTCTCGCAACGTATACGCTCCCTGGGACTTGACGGAAGCGTGCCTTCGACCTTCGACGACGGCATTCGCAGCCCCGGCTCCTATCCTCAACTGCGCGAATACGTCCTGTACATGCCGTAATGCGGGCGTCGTGGTCGATCTTGTGATTCCAGATGCAGCGGCCACGATTGGCCTCCTCAATTGACCGACCCGCATGGCTCTAGGGGGCGTGGTTCGTTGTGTCGGGGGACGGCCGAATTAAAGCGTGTGGATGGAGGCTTGCTTCGTCGTTGAAGCTGAGCAGGGACCAAAATTTCGGCTTAGTCATCGACCCGGGGTCCTCTAATTATAGTGCGCAGTATATATAGACACTGTGCGGATAGGCTATAGTGACATGATAAGGATAAGGACCCATAGTTTGGGGTGATGTTGCCAGCAAGCACCTACACTAACCGACGTGTCGCATAGGTACAGCAGCAGTGTGGATGGAGATAGCTGCAAAAAAGGGTAACATCTTCAAATGACGACACCTGGCCATTACCCGATCACGAGCTCCTAAACTAAACCACCACCACCCGACTTGACCAATATCGACGACGACCACCAGAAGATGCATTTCCTCAACGCCTTCTCGCTCGTGCTCTTCGCCGTGCTCTGCTCCGTNAGCGCGGGCGCAATTCGGCTTCTTCGACCAGATGTTCGGCGGCGGACAGCAGCAGCAACAGCAGCAGCAGCAGCGGGCGCAAAACGTGCCGAGCGACTCGTCCTTCTACCAGAGCAGCTTCGAGCGCATGCACTGCGACAACTACCTGTGCCCGGACACGCTCGGTAAGCCACCACCATAATACCAAGTTACAATCAATTGAAAAGCCCCAAACTAACCACGCCCCGCAGCCTGCGTCCATTTCCCCCACCACTGCCCCTGCGCCTGGCCCAATAACGAGGATAAATTCGAGATGGGCGAGGGCCACCGGATCTGCGTGTCGAGGGGCGGGTTCAAGGCCGGCGAGGCCGCGCGCAAGGTCGAGTTGGCGCGCAAGGGGATGCTATGAGCACATATTCAACTGCCCACACTACCTAAGTTAGACGACAGAAGAAACCGCATTTCCTCCCAGCACTCTCCCCTTGTGGATGAGTAGGTGGATGGTTGTATTTACGAATCATGATGGCGTTTAATGTTGGTTAGCGAGCTAGAACTAAGAGATATAGAGAAGATTATTCAATATTCCCAGTCTTCTATGCGCCTTGCCCACGGCCCTGTGATTGGCTGGCTAACTGACTTGTTGATCCGTGGTAGAATTCTATCGTACAACTAGTCGGGGTCCTCGGGGAGAGCGCGCAAAGCAAGTCTTCCTTTTTTGAAAAAAAAAAACTGATTACCTGCCTGCGCCTATCGAGTTTATACGACAAAAACTGTCTACTACCCGCCCTTGAGCCCGAACCCGTCTTAAAAGCATGCCCGTGGTATATGATATGTTTCGATCATAGCTATTACCGAGTATAAGAGGGGTGTGAGGAGATAACATTAAAAGAAGAGAGAAAAAAAAAAAGGAAAAAGAAAGAGAAACGCGGCAATGTGATACGCCCTCGCTGTTCAACTCCATTCGGTAATGCGTTTGAAAAGGATTTTTCCCAATTCCGCCCACCATTCAATCCATCCCGACCTTCAATTGCTTACCCCCTTCGCCCCGCCTCGTGTATCACGTCCGCGTCGTTGCTCCTGCGTGCATCTAGTTTCAGGGTCGCTCGGGTTCTTTTCCTAGTCGTCCGCACGCACCTGAGCGCCATTAATGGTCGGTACCTTCGGGACCTCGTCGTTCTCGTCTTCCATGTCGTCCAGTTCTTCGGGGTGACCGAGGAATTTCGCGACACCCCTCATCTCGTAGTGCTTTTTCCGTAGCTGTTCGAACTTGCGATGTTTCTCACGCTCCTCGGGGGTCATGCCGATGTACTCATTCTCGGCGTCGTGTTGAGGCGTAGCATCCTCGTCGCTAACGTGCACCTTGCTCTGCTTTCGGCTCGAGGTATACTCGTGCTCAGGGATCGCCTCTTCGGGCTCACCTAGCGAAAAGCCCGGTATCGGATCGCCGTCGGCCATCTCGTCGTCCTCATCCTCCGACGGCTCATAATGCCGGGCATAGGGCGTCTTGGGCTCGGTGATTTTCATAGTCGAGGTGCGCTCCTGTTCTGTGAGGTAGAGATTCGCCTCATCCCATTGTAGGCGTTGGTTGCCGGCCATCTCATCTTCTGCGCAGTAAGAGGATGTGCGCGACGATTTACGACGAACACCCCCTGGTCGGCTCGCGCTGCTAGATGACCGACGGTGGCCGGCATTCGTTTGCGTGTTCAGTATGGTAAGTTCTTTCTCGGACAAGTCCTTCTCCTTAATTGGGGACTCTGGAGGTGACTTATGAAATGAGTTTTTCAGGATGCCTAGATGATGCGTTCTGTTAGCATGGGCATGGCAGGGCGGGCGAAGCGATAAGATAAGGAAGGATATGAGGCCAGCGATACCTTTCGGGCGTCGGGCATTTGACGCAGGCGGAGAATGAATAGCCTTCGGACTGCTCTCAACGGCGGCCATGGTGAAGTATGATTTATGGACGGAATTGTAGATGTAATGATGCAAGCCGCACAGGAAGCAGGGCGATGCGCAGAAAGTAGAGGAGGGGGCGCGAATAGTTGTCCTGGGTAGGTGTTGTTATCGTAAGTAGTGGCGGGGTTTCGGCAGCGATGGAGGAGAGAAGACTTTGGAGAATCGGACGGTGGAAGATTCGTTACGATAAGGGACAAGGATGTAGCCGAACCTAACTCTTCTTGAGGGATATTGGCGTGGTATGGATTTGGTGGTGATAAGTGGCGAAGGTTTTTATTTTTTNGGGCTTAGGCTTGGAGGGGACGAGTAAAAGGTGATAAACAGAGTTGGCTGACGGTACGAGGTGGTGAGGTGGGAGGTTGGCGGGTGGTGGTGGTGATGGTATCAGCTCAGGGAATGATTAGGTACAATGGTACAGTTGCACAACGAGCGGGACACAAGGAGACCAAAGTACCTCCTTATCTAGGGTAAGTATCTATCTTCAAGGTACCTATCTTCAAGTAGTAGGTGACAGCAGTAGGATGCAGCAGGATATCGCGGGGAAAGCTTTTAGCCCTGTGGAGGTGGGTGGAATGATCCATCGAGGAACAGAACCCCTCTATCTACATAGTAAGTATGTATCGTTGAGGCCAAGGACAATAAGGTACTTAGTATCCAAACATTCAGACCTCGTAATACACCTTAGCTAAGTATCTTGCACAGAAACATCTTTATTCAGTACTGCTTATTATAATCCAGCCCTTATGTGAGTCTCGATCTTGATCCTCACACAATCGATGAGTATACGGTGCTGTCGAAGACACTGTCCAAAGCTATGTAGGAAACAATCCCCGAACTTCAGCCAGATCTGCTTGGAGAGTGCAGATTCCTACCAATTACGGCAGTACGGTCGGTAGCAATGCATCGCATTGTCGATTACGAGCTTGAATTCATAATGAGTATTTATTTCTCATCTTGCTACAGGTCAACTATTCACGAACCAATTGTTTACCAACGTACAGACTACCCTACATGCCGCCGAGGGTAATACCATCAATCGCAAATTTTTCATAGCTCGAGCCCCGACCAGTCAGAATGTCTCTTTCTCCCAGACCTTGTGACTTGTCTGAAATGCGTGTATTTTCATGGCTGTACGACATGACATGACCTCACGACAAACGAGAAAAAGAGCGGGGAGAAAGAAAAAAAAAAATAATATCGAAGAAGACCCTAGATCCTATGACGATACGACATCATGCTACAGTAACTACAATAACATACTACAGTACAGTACTACTCCGCTCTCCCCAGTCCTCCCCTCGGTACTGCCCTCTTGACTATCAACACCGACGATTCTCCCGATTAGCCTTCAAGAGCAAGGGGTCCAGCGTGTCGTCATTGCCAGGGCCGTGTAATTGGGCACCAGTAAACGCAAGAGAATGGAACCGCGGGACGAATGCCCTTGACCACCAGCCACATTCCCTTTCAGCGTTAGATGCCCCCGACCGCATCTGCTGACATCATTGCAGCATCCATTTCCCTCGCACGTGTGGGCGTGGGTGGTTAGCTTTTATCACCGCCATGCAATGATGTACAGGGCATGTACAATCCACTTAACCCACCCCGCCTCTCCATGCCTTATTATTTGTACTATATACCGCACAGGTACACAGTACACCAGCAATGCGAATAGCAATATAGGGAGAGTCGCGGAGATGACCTCATGATATATCCCAGGTGTGCACAAGCAAACCAGCAACGGGTATTTTTCTACTCCCCGATCTGCCGCATGCACTACACACAAATGAATCAATACACCACAGCATAGGGTTGATGTAACCGTTTGATTGCGCAACCTCCCAATATATGTCTCACACCACAACCGCGCCCCTTACGCGGTGGAGGGAGACCTGGGGTGCATATGCGCGGATTTCCCTCACCCGTTCGATTCGACTCGGGAGCGCCAATGACGCAGTACACACACACCATGCGGGAATGGCGTAGCGGCATTGGCGACTCAACCGGTGGAGTAGGGTGCTGAAGATTGTTTTGCTCGCCGTAAATGATCTGTCGCTGATACGAGAAGGTAGTATGGGCTGCTTGCTGCTGACATGTGAATCCCGCACTGGGGGTGTAATGCATCCATCTCTGAAACTCCGTGCTACCTCCCTTCTTCTCGGTTTCTGTTGAAGCAAGCAAATACGTTTCATTGAAGCAGCCGAGATAGCCCGAGGCGTACCGGGACACGGGGGATGTTTTATGCTGGGGGTAGTTGCAAGATTTGTGTCCAATGCGGTAGTAATACAAACGACATACCATATACTATACAGGTAGGTACCACGCAATCTAGGCCCGCATCGTCGTGAATCTCGTAATAATACACAATACAACATGATCGCGATAAAACACCCTTGCTAAGGAAAAAAANGAGTAGGACCTTTATTCATCATCTCCGGCCTCGTCATCCCCCTTCTGCTTCTTCTTGACCTCTCTCTTGCGCGGACGCAGCCACTCTTCCATGCCTATCGGCCAGTACACGCGATTATCGGGACCGCCCATGCCCAGCTCCGCCCTCGAGACCACGGGCGGGGACTTCGGCTCATTCGCACTGTCGTCCGCTTCATCCTCGTCTTCGCCTTTACCCTTGCCTTTCTTCTTGCGTTGTTTCTTCTTAGGTGCCTTAGGCAGGGGTCTATTCTCGTCCTCGCGCTCATACGGGATCACATCGTTGAACGTATCCCAGCCAGGTAGCCGGAAGGTTCGCATGAGCTCGAGGACCGCTTGTTCTTTATCCTTCGCTTCGATCATGAGGTCCATGTCATTGGGGCAAGGCGGCAGCGTCAGGACGCGGGGACGGTGCTTGCGGCGTTGGCGCGGCGTCACGGCTTCCGGGCATGGCTCGCTGTAGTGCATTTTCTGCGTGATTCCCTTGCGGTCCCAGGTTGCCTTGATCCGCGGGTACAGGTCTATGATATCCTTCGTTCCTTCCCGGATCTTGTCTTTGTCAAACATAATGTTGTGATGGTGGTAGTCGAGGACAAATGGTATGTTGAGTTCCTCGCAGATAGGCAAGAGATCGTGCACCGTCCAAGACACGTCATCGTTCTCGAGCACGAGCCTAGCCTTGACCTCGTCTGAGAGTTTCCCGTATTCCTCCCTAAATCGATCGAGTGTTGCTGCTTTATCGCCGAACACGCCGCCCATGTGTATGATCATGACGGCATCCCTATTCAGCTGCTCCGGCAGCCGGAGGAGGGACAGCATCTCGGCGTGGAATTCCAAATCGCGCACCGCACTCTTGACCACTTCCTTTCTCGGGGATCCTAACTGTGTGAACTATAAACCAAGTTAGACTAGCGTATTTGACCTTGTTGAGATTGGGGCGGCAGACTTGTCCAGGATGCGTAGTCAGTCGATGGCCCAATTGGCCAGCTACTCTCCCAGCTTCTGCGAGGACGTCGGAGGCGAAAGGCGCGAGTTTATATCCGTATTCCTCGTGGCTCGCGAAAGGGAACATTTCGGAACTCAGGCGCATGAACTTGATGCCGTACTTGTCGTTCCACCGTATCATTTTCACGATATCGCGAGCGTTTGCTAGGCCTAAAGCCTCGACGTACTTTTGGCCCCTCCCGATATCGGCAGGCTGATTCTTATCTGGCCGGTTCTTCGTTGCGTGTTCCGGCTGTGATGGATCTTGAAGGGGATGGCGGTGTTCTATGATGGACGAGATTCGACATGTCCGAGAGCTGAAGACGGGAGGATTGCTGTTCCGAAGGTATGTATTTAGGCATGCCTAGAGGGGTGTTTAGTGATTTGAACTTGAGTATCAGAGGCAACTTAGCCGTGGTGAGAATCGTAATTTACATAGCCTAGTCTGCCCTTCCACGGCAACGGTAAATAGTTGCTGTTGACGGGGGGNTGGTCTAGCTCCTTCTTGCTTGATGATGGTTATGTCGTTCTCGTCGAAAGTATATTCTGCTTCTCCTGTCCCTCGACTTCCATCTTCATCCTCGATTTCGGTATAATCAACACCCCGAGTCCTCTTAGCCGGTTTGATTCCCAACTCTCGAGCTTCGCCCTCGGCGGGGAGGGTGGCTGATTGGGACTTGATGAAATGCGGTATACGAGCGGTATACTCGCCTTCGATTTCGTTGGATAATTCGCTTTCCCTAACGGCCAACTTTTGCTGCTTGACCTTGTTTCGTAACTGATCTTCCATCTCCTGCAGGCTGCTTAAGGCCCCTTCAGTTTCATATTTCCCTGGAAACCGCGTCCGTTTCCGCCCTGATCGCCCCGGTTCAGTCTCCATACCAACATCTGGGTCGGCTGGCTGAGAATTCAGTGCTTGGCTATTCTTGTCGGAGAGACGCCCAGATCTTCTCGGAGCATCGGCCAATAAACCAGGGACCGAAGGCTCATCTGTCGAGGGTTTCGACGGCATAAGCGCCATGTTTGACTTCTTACGTTTAGGACCCATGGTAAGGGGAATCGGTGGTACGCAAGCGGCGGAAACCCGTCGGGATATATGATATAACAAGGCCGGAGTAGAGGGACCGGAACGGTAGTCGGATTCCACCTTACAGGAGTGAATCAGACAGCGAAAAATACCACGCATCCAAGCGGAAGGTTAGAGGATAACGGTGATAAGGTAACTCAATGTAGTGTACAAGGCCATTAGCTGGCTTGGATACGGAGACACAAGGACCGAAAGAACACACTAGGTGCGGTACGGGTTGAGACAAGGCGTATTTAGAAGGACAAGATGAGACACGCCTATGCGATGTGAGCGTCATGACTCGGCGCTGTAGACAATAGAAAAGAGAACACAAGGGAGAGTTTGCTCCGCCAATATGCTCTACGATATATTCACACTCTTACAAGAGAGGCCTAACGCCAGGAGAAAGAGAGCCATGGTGGCGGCGCTCCATCAGGATAAGTAATACTCGACGCCACGAAAAGAAAGGAGTTAGTTCAGATCGCTGGGCGATAAAATCTACCGGGATACCGAAGATCGGTAAATGGAATGACAGACATGATGCGGATAGCGAGCACAAGATCGGGACTCAATCTAAACAGAACGAATGTGGCGTTGTGTATCTAAAAGCCAAGTGTGCATCAGATTCGGACCCGATGAAATCACCATCTGAGAAACGGGTCCGATCTGCAGTAGCCTAGCCGCCTTGATCTAGGCCCATAACGTGGTCAACATTTTTCAGGCACTGTATGCCATCATAACTCATGGGGCATGAAGGAGGCTGTATTGTTTCACACTGTAGTGCACACTGTATCTACATCACTACTTGGACATACCCAGATGTAACCTGGTAATAGTGTAATGCGCTGATCACCCGTATTAGACTAAAGTCCCTAGTGCGACTTTGATAACGGTCACTCCCGCCGCATAGCTCGATCGTAGTTCCTGGTATAAATCGGAGTTCTTCTACCTTTTGAAGGAGTAAATCCTCCAAACCATTTGAACCCCTTCTGTATTAATTTGCGGCCTCAGTTCTCATCTAGGAAATCACTAGACTGTCCACGGGCTGGGCAATGTGACCGTATCATTTCTCTAAGAAGAATCATGCAAGCCCAAGCCCCCTAAGTGATCAATCTCTCAGTAGATCGGTAGAGGCGGGCCACCAAGCCGTACGTTAGCGGTATTGTCCCCTTGCCGACGATCTTACTCTTGCTCCCGCTCTCGCTCTGGCGCCGACTGGCTGCGAGCAGGGTAATATTCAACTCTGCACAATGGGCAGTTGTGTTTGCCGTCATTCTGTTCCTCCCTCAGGAACCAAGTGACCAGGCATCGCGAGTGGAAGGCATGGCCGCATCTCGTGATCTTCAATATATCGCTATCCAGTGGCTGGAACCGCGTGTGCTTCTTCGGCGGCGCCTGCGCCGGCTGCCTTGATCCACCCGCCGTGATAGTCGTTATCGTGCCCAGCAGGCTTAGTCCGGTCTCGAGATCATTCTTGCCTCCTCGTCGGCTCGCATTCCTAGACGCCCCGCTAAATGACGCTAAGCATATAGGGCTAGAGTGGTCAATATATAAATGTGAGAGGCTGGCGGGGGCTCACTCACCATTCGGTATCGTCGTTGCTGCCCCGGTAGTCGCGTTGGTGTTTCCTCTCCGTGACCGTGTGTAACTGCTCCATTGCGTGTTGGACTTGCGGGGGTATTGGAGTATCTGGTCGACGAGGGTGATGACTCAGTTGCATGATCAAGAGACACCTATGCGTCGGTTAGTCATGGTCGGTCCGCGAAGGTATGTGCACGATGGGATTACTCACATCAAAATCGCAAGAGTGACCGCGGAAATGATAAGGGATGCTAGCAAGAGGGGTTCCACAGGATCTGCCATGGTTGATCGAGTATTCGGGGTAGAAAGGTTGCGGTGCGGTGTGTTTAGGGAGAGACAACGCTGCTGTTCCGTGGCGCGGTTTTTTATTTATTCGTTGTTTTGTCCTGACAAAAAGGCGATGTATATCGCGCGAGAATAGGATTGTAAAATTTCTGTTGTGTTATGTCGTCTGATGAGGGACGCGCTAACTAACTTGCGCAAACGATATAGAAATTTTAAATAGGCAACTCACCAAATCGCTCATTCCTCGGCTCAGAATGGGATTTACCAGTGTTGACAGCTGAGTTTACCAAGTACATTAGTGCCAACACAAACTTTACACAACTATTGACGGGTGACTGAGGGTATGATGAGTCAACTTCTAGAGTCAAAATACAGTTCCGAGCTTTTCTTCAAACTGTCATACGATACATCACATACACGCAGACGGACATGACGAAAATTGATTGGAAGAGAACCGGGTTGGCCTTACAAAGTATCGCCCCCTCTACATCACCATGCGTCTACATCAAATAAATGCCGTGAGGTCTTATTTCTAGTATCTAAAACCCGTCTAGAGAACAAAAAATGGTAAATTTCTAGGTATATAGGTAATCAGGAAGAAGCGCAAGCCTGGTGTCCTTTTTATCACAGGATGAGCTTCGACAAGCTAGTAAAAAGGGTACCGGCTTGAAGAGAGTGTGAACAGACCGGACGGGATCATTTAGAAATGTCCACGTCAGTACATCTGGGTTCACGAAAAGAAGGCAACGTGGCGAAGTCACATCGTCGCCTTATTTTGTCCTGAGTCTCTTGGCCGAGGGCTGGACATCATCGCCTGGCGAGCCTACAGAGCCGTTGATTTTCTCACTGGCAAGATTTATGGCCTCTTGCAGCAAGAGCTTTTCGCCGTAGCGAACGAACAGGGCCATTCCAGGTCGTCCCGATACTGTGTTGCTAGCGAGCAGCTTTGCGTCATCGGCGGTGCTTGTAGGATATTCGGATAGCTTTAACTCAAATGCGCGGCCCATAGTCGAAAAGCATATCTCGTCTCTCTTCTGTTTATCGGGTATCGTTTCGGGACTTATTTTCCGCACAGCCTTCAAGATGGCGTTGATTTGCTCGCGAAGATCTTCTGGGAGGTTCTTGAGTGTCTTAGGGCCGTGGAACTCGCCTCGGGAATCCGGCTCCCCCAAGTCACGGTCTATCACAAAGGCGTCCTCAAACTCTTCAGGGTCAAACTCCGCAGTCTTCAAAGGGGTCAGTAGAGGTCATGTAGAAGATAGACCAAGCTCTTTCAGGGTCACTTACCGCTTTCCCCCAGATCGCGTCGTCTATCGCAAGGGTCTGTTTTAGGGCTGAGACGACCGTATTCCAAGATAATTCAACCACATCATATCGGGCATGATGTACGCTAGTGTAGCCATACCGACGAAGCAGCTCCCCGTTCCCGAGAGGACCGTAGTAGTTTAATATTTCTTCACCGGCGGCAATTGGTCTGATAGCAGTAACGGTCAAGCTATCCTCTTCATGATTTACATGCGCCTGCTGAATGTTAGCTATCATCGCGCGTGCACCATGGCAGAGGAAACTCACGTTAAATACGGCGTCCGCATTGAGGATATCAGCCATAGGAACCATGCCCATTAAGATCTTGCCATCTCTATCTTCGACCCAACCGTCCTCGTCCTCTTGATCAGCGTTATCGTCGTCATTTTCGAGATCAAATGCGTAGGCCATAATAGTACTGCCAATTCGATGGGCTAGGAGTATGAGCTCATCTTCCGACAGCTTCCGTGAGCCCTCGGGATAGAAGACTTCAGGGTTCTTCTCGACAATGGGAAGTATCCTTGCCCGAAACATCGAATCGGCATCATCCTTGCCAATCTTGGCAACGATTGAACTGGCCTGCAGCCAATCTAGTTCCTTATCGGTCCACCACATTAAAGTATCAAATTCAGTCGGTAATACATCGAAATAGCGATGCCAACGGGACCTCTCGCCTTGCAAATACTCGTATATCATGACCAAAATGAGAGACACCCAATTATCAGGCGGACCACTCTCACCGCCATCATCATCCGCTTCATTGTCAGTATCATCTATAATAGTGGACGCAAAGGCATCTGGCAATTTCTTGGCGAGATCAGATGTTGAGATATTGATAATGGCAGCTCTGGGGATGGTAAAGAGCACTGTATCTTCTGGTATGTCGGTTTTTGCGACTGGTGATATTGTCAGCAAAAATTATTTTTCGCAGCTGAAAGCTTGCTTGAAACGGGCATTGAAAAATGAGTGCCAAGAACATACTGATTCCCCGTCCTCGCCCATGTTTTCGGAGATCTCGAAGTTCAATGTCTCCATTGAAAGTCGCCCCTGGCCAAGCCTTAAACCAGTCCAAAAAANTTGGCGGACTGTTCCTCAAAAGCCGGATCCGACATTGTAAATGCCTCGTCTCAATCACAGATGAACGAGATCGATGATGCATGTAGCAGCTGTACGAGTCTTGAACTATTTGTGGGTAAAGGACCGCTTTACGTACAGTAAGCCTTAGTTAGAGACGGGAACTGAGCGATAGCGTTACTGGGTACTGACGTAGGCGCCTTTAGCACCTAACCTGGGTAGGTTAGATAGGTACCTTAGGTACCGTCCAGCTAGGACCATAGGTGTAGGTCTCGGGCTGATACATATTGTTCCTTATATGCATATTATTCATTAGGTAGGTAAGAGGTGTTAGGTATTCCACGGTAGGAGGTTGGTAAGCTAGGTACATACTTCATTTATCATGACTTGTTCATCATCTCGACACATCCACCCTAGTAGATCTAATTCTGCTCTCCAATATCATCATACTTCTCGTGTTCCTAAAAATGTCCACGTAATAACGGCGATGTTGTGCTAACCTCTTCCTCGTCTTCTCGCCTTCCGGGCCGCGTGGTACTGCACAACGCGAATGTGAGGGCATCATGATTGATCTTGAATATCCCATCCCTCTTCGTCCTTCTTCTTCTTCTTCTTCGGTTTCTCCTTCTTCTTAGCTTTCAATTTAGATATGGCCGTAGCACAGATGGAGACACCCAGAGTCACAACGGGGAGTTGTGCCGTAGCCGCTCCGGCTGCGATTGCCGCTATTCCTGCAAGAATACCGAGAATGGGCAGAGCGTTCCGTTTCAAAAGCTGTTGCCTCTCTCCACGATTCACCCTGCCTACCATGGTCTTAAGCTTTTCATTGGCCTCTTGTTGAAGCTCTTCGTAGCCCTGCTTCATATACTTATAGAATTCGTCGAGCTGTTGTCGGTCCGCCAATGCCGAAGGCTTTGCCTTTCGGTCTTGGTATGCCTGCGTTTCGGAATCATAGAGTTCCGTATTCCGCCTTATGTCGTTCTGTATCCGTTGGCATTCCTCTCGGTATCTTTCGAGTCTCTGTTCCATGACGTTTTCTTCCTTTTGGGCTTCCGTCTGGAGCTTCCGATACACTTCCTGTTTCTCTTCGAAGAGAGCTTCGATGCTGTCGCGCAAGCTCTGCTCCGCAGCCTCTACCTCCAGGATTTGGTCCTCGAGGCTTCCCTTCTGCGCCTGTATTGCCTTAGCAGTTTCGTCATGCCTGAGGCTTTCTGCCTCTGCGTAATCTATTTGGAGTTTCTTTAATTCTTGACGAAGTATCTTCGATAATCCGGCATACTCTTCTACTAGTTCCCGCCCAGCCGTTGTATCTTCCAGGGCACATTTCTGATCAACAATCTCTCGTTGTATCTGTAGAATAATAGGCCTGCCCTGAATCGCTGAGTTGGCAAGGGTATTTACAATGTCTAGAGGCGAGGTTTTGTTATCTGGCCATCTAGCCATACCGCTCCCCAGTCGAGACATTGAGCCCCAGAAATTTTCCGTCTCTCTAAGTTCCTGCTCTCTCTGTAAGGCGATAGTTTCGAGTTCGCTGCCGCTCGGTATAGAGTCCCACATGGTCGTGACTAATAAGACAGACTTCGCTGCGTCAGGGCCACATATACTTTTCAATACGTTGAAGCTTCTGACTGCAGACCCAGTCGCTCTATTGTCGGTAATGCGGTGTAAGTAAAGGATCCCACCTAAGCGAGCCCCGTTCCGATAAAGCTGACCGAATAAAAAAGCAAGCTCCTTGAATATCTCGACGTCGGTCCGAGACGTGTCATCGAAGCCAGGCGTATCGACCAAATACACACTACGCCCAGCACGTTTAACACGGTAAACGCCAATACCTGTGGTGACTAGAATATCACGTTAGCCTAGGCCTACTCACTGAGAATCTTAGAGGGGGATTAACAAGAAACTAGTCCGTGTCCGACGCCAGCTTCCCGATCGGCTAATCTCGTAATGAAACTGCTTTTGCCCACGCCTGTCATTCCCATTACGGGTATGACTAGATCTGTGGAGCTAGAGATTGTTAATAGAAACTTGATAAAAGCAGAGAGATATGAGTATACATACCGAAGAGCTAATAAGTCGCCGCTCTCCATCGCTCGAAGTTGGCCTATCGCACACATGGAGTTTGTAGTGTTTGAGATGTTTCAGAGTTAGAGCGTAAGCATTCACCCAGCTTTATTGTGCCCAAGGAAGAGGAGTCATGCACGGATATGCCGGCAAGGTGTTGTATTCGGGATATCGAAAAGTGTAAAAAGCACCCCAAGGCTGTGAGGGATCCTGGAGTACATATAGGTAGCTATGGGAGTGGAGTGTGCACATTCAATGGCCTCAATTTTAAGCCTTAATGAAACGGCGAGAGACGTGATGCCCGCCACTCGGCACATTTGCAGAGTGATGAGGGGTTTATTGCCAATATCATCCCGAATATGCCCTTACTCACTGTTACCACGCAAGGGTGGATGCACTGAAGCCTAAACTCAATACTACCCCCAACAGGCTGAAGGATTGACTAGGGTAGCTTATGTATCGACGAGTGTGGCAGTTCGGGCGAGGAGGCGTTGTCGATTCCATGTCATTGGTGTGAAGGATCGGAGCCTGCATTGGGTGCTACCCTGGGGATTTTCATGTGAACTCAACCCTACCTCCGGTATCCAGGTAGGCAAATTATGAGCCCAATGGCTGTACTGAGCTCCCGGCTAAGGCGATTTGCATTGCATATTCACCCCACGTCGGTAAGCCTTGTATTTATCCCTGACGCGCTCCAAGCATCGAGAAGCACGCCCCGATCTCCATGTGGCGTGAATATTCCTACCGCTATATTAACGCAGTCATAACTTTAGCTACAACCAACCCACACCATTCGCGATTAGCCAACGTCGGCGGTCAAAAGTCATGGCGAGCAACTCTAGCAGTGGATTTGAGCCGCGGCCGACCGACATTATTGTAGCGGTGATGGGGATGACCGGATCTGGAAAAAGCACGTTTATATCGTTGTGCACCGATCAGAGTGTTAAAATCGGCCACGGTCTCCAAGCGTGTATGTGAGAAAAACCCCGCAGCGAGCGGTTGCGTGTTTCTCGGGATGCTAATGTCTTTCCAGGTACACAGAAGGTAGATGTGTACAAATGCCTCTATGAGCCCAATATAGATGTATACATGATTGACACGCCCGGGTTTGACGACACCAACCGGTCTGACACTGATGTCCTCAAGGATATCGCAACATGGCTCACCAAATCGTATGCCAATAGCATTCAACTAAACGGCATGCTGTACTTCCACCGTATCACTGACACTAGGATGGGCAAATCCGCAAAAAAGAACCTCTATTTGTTCAAAAAGCTTTGCGGGTCAAATGCTCTTCAGAATGTCTTGTTGGTATCGACCATGTGGGAAAATGTCGACTTGACGATTGGCAATAATCATGAAGAGGAACTCATTCAGACAGAAGAATTCTGGGGCGCCATGTTAAAGCAAGGTGCCCAACTTGCCAGGCATAAGAATAACCGCGAATCGGCTATGCAGCTGCTGACTCACTTCGTAGCTAAGCAGAGAACAACAATGGCAATACAGAGTGAGATGGTGAACGACAAAAAGATGCTCCATGAAACCACCGCGGGCCAAGAGCTGGATTCGGAACTGATAGTTCAAAGAGAGCACTTCCAGAAAGAGTTGGATGAGACCAAACAGATGTTCAGGGAGGCAAAAGAGCAACAGGATCTAGAATCCGCGAATCAGCTGAGAGAGCACGAGAAGAAGATGGCCGAAAAGATCGAACGAATTCGGCAGGAAAGAGAGGAGTTGAGGATCAATATGCAAAAGATGCATGAGTCGAGCGCGGAAATGGTAAAACGGCTAGAAAAGAAGCTGGAAGACCAGAAGCGAATACACCTGTTGAACATGGAAAAAATGAAACAGCTCGAAAAGAAAATCGAAGGCCAACAGCGGATACATGAGAAGGAGGACGAGAAACCGCGAGCCGAACCGGAGAAACAGGAAGCGGCACGCCAAGAAGTGACGACGAGTCCCGCATCTATTTCGAGTCGAAACATGATCAATCACTACAACGTGAACATTAGCTTGGCAGGCACGAAATACGCCTTCGTTGGCCCAGTACAGAACATGTTGTAAGTACTACGCACCCTTACTCTTAGCGTTTAAGCTGGCTAAGTGAGATCCGTCTAGTAACATACCGGGATTGTCTCTACATGGGAGCGTAGATGGGATGCTCTCTAGCGAGACATACATTGCTATTGGTACCAACGGTTCTTGGTATTGTCACCGCCTCAAGGGAAACAGCCGGAATTGCAAGTGCCCCAATCATTATAAAGCATGATCTGCAGGAACTAATATGTCTCACAGCCTGGTCGGATAACCTATCCACGGAGTACCCGCGGCTGTGTGAGTGGTTGGAAAACCGGACACGACCTATTCAACCAACTCAATTCACCCTTGGGCCGAACGGAACCTTCTTCGTGGTGTTCGGACTCGAGCGTTTCTATTATCTCCCCAAGGCGATTAAACAGGAGGTAGATATTACTAATGTACGAAAGCTATGGTTGGGATTCGGTGGCGCATATATCATCGAGCGACTAGGAGGTGGAAAGCGATGGGATCTCAAAGGCCATTATCGCGGTCTCAGCGAGGATCTCGAGCAGGGTATCCATGGCTACAAGAACATCAAGGTTAACCAACCATACTCTGCACCATCCATTGATAGCGGCATCCGACTGATTCGAGATACAGGATTTGGCGATGAATATCGAAAACCCGGCATCATACGCTGTTATCATGGCCGACTCCTCTTCAAAATATACGCCGGGGGCCATGTTTCCCGACTCTGCTTGGAAGCTATACATGACAAAGAACTTCGGAACCAAGTGGGAGGAAGGTTCAGTCACGAGTCGTTTTGCTAAGGGGTTCTTCCGAAATATATTCGGAATAAACTGGCGTCGACGGGCTAGTATATGACCTGGCTAGGTGCTTCTTGTCAATACTGAACGCAGTGGCCCGCTGGCTTGTCGTGGTGGTGCAGCGGCCCTTGCCAACTTTGTCGTCCCCAACCGCTACCGATCCTTGGGCGCCGTCGCTTCATTTTTGTTTCGGTGTTTTAACTCTACGGAGCACCGAATTAGAGAGCTGGACTATCGAAACCCCGGAGTATACTGCTCCTCCTACTGTCCCAAAAGCTGTATTGGGGCTGGTTCCTCCCCCTAAACGCCCTAGGTGCATCAGTCAATCCTTCGGCTGTAGCCTGTACTGCCAAGGGCATGAGCTACAGTGGATCCTAAAGCCTGCTCGTCCCTTCAAAGACTAGTTGCATGCATTTCTATATTAATTGTGAGCTTTTCTACTACTGTTATTGACTTCCTACCTACCTCTTCTAATGTGACTGTCAGCCTTTGAACTCGGGTGTTTGGTTTTTGTTATCTTACCCCTAATAGAGAAAGAATACGACATCTGGATGATATTGGGAGCTAGGCCGGGTTTTGGCATTGGGAACGTCTTAGCACAACGGGAAGGGTTAATTCGATGAATACATTGGAAGTGGACTTTGACGGCGCCAGGCGAAGATGATATCGTTGCATAAGGTTACAAGTATTGAAGGCGTTGTTGTTTCCTATAGTGCTCTTCTACGATGTGAGTTCTATATATATGACCGCGAAGGGAGTCACTTTTCCGCCATTTGTGGCAGACTGGGCCCTGGATAGTAGGCCCATAGAGGTTTCTTAAATCTAGCATTTTCGTGTACTGTTCGTAAATAAACTGGAAGTGTTTGTCGTTGTTAAGTTTACAATATACCGAATCTGTATGGCACTTCAGTTCCGAAGGTGGTGACTTAATGGTTGTTTGACAGTTTATGACAGAATGTGTTGACTCGGCGAGCCGAGGGAAGGTTTTCTGGCCGATGGGACAATGTATTTGTTTCATACGTATTGCCAAGGTTTGATGCCAGTAAATTAGATTATATTAGATTAACAGGGGTTGTGAATTAACGAGATTAATTTGATTAGGCTTAACAGGGTAGGCGTTAGGCCTAGCCCTGTTATAGCTACTTTATAGTTGGTATACCTGCGTAGACTTTGTGAATAATAAAGAGACAACTTTCTCATACCTATTTTCTTGGAAGGGATCCGTTCACTGGCATCCATCCTGTCTAGGGGTCTGCCTAGATAACACAGGGGTTATATGGTGTCAGCAAATGGACACAGCCCCTTCGGCACAATAGCTATACCTGAACTTCTAGGCAGCTACAAAAACTTACGATATATAGGTTAAATAGTGCCCAAGGTACTGCGGTAAAAACAAAAAAAACAAAAAAAAATAGATTACGTAGCAAAGTAAGAAACCACAATGCCGCTAGATAACAAAGCACTCCTGTCACGGAGAGTAGATCTATCCAGATCCAATCTAGTGTGAGTAGGATCGCCTAAATAACAGCCCGAGTGATCTTATACTATAGATGGTGTTCAGTAAAACGTGCCTTGTCAAGTACCTCAGCTAACAAGGGTAGGTAAACCATACCTAATTTGGTAAGCCTTTATTATTCCTAGCAGTAAAAGTACTTTTAAAAACTATAGCTAGAAAATTATACTACTTAATATATTATACCTTTTAACATATTATACGACTTACTTATACTAATTATATTACGCGATTTATATATACTTATGCTTTTATTTTTTTAGCTTTAAAATTATTTATTTATTTAATTAGCTATATAATTAGCTATATAACTACTTTTATAAAATAGCAACTATGTTAGAAAACTTTATTTTTAGACTTATTGCTATAAGGGCAGTTAGAATTTTTTNTTTWTTTTTTTTTTTTGTAGCTTTTTTTATATATTTAAAAACGCTGTAATAATAACGTAATCGAAATTATTTTACTATAATAAGCGTATACTACTTTTTTGATGCTGATAAAATTTAAATATGTACTTTATATAAAAACGGAGGCTTTTTAATTGCTTAAATTTGCTAAAAAACTTTATNTATTTAAATAGTGTTTTTTANGCTTNAAAAAGCTAATAACTTTTTCGATTTTTTTTTTTAATTTATTTAAGTATTTATTAGCTATTTAAATATTTTTTATAAAAAGGGTAAAGGTATCCTTTTACCTTTTTTTTAAATCCTATTTTTTTATATAATCTTTATAATATTACTTTAATACTATTACCCTATAAGCTATTCTCCCTTTATTAGGTTACCTATTAAGTTACTTATTAAATTACCTATTAGCACACTTATTAGGCTACCTAGTAAGCTATTATAATCCTTATTAAGCTGCCTATTAAGCTGCTTATTAAGCTACCTATTAGACTACCTAGTAAGTTATAATGTTACCTATTAAACTACTTATTTAGCTACCTACTAAGCTACCTAGTAAGCTACTATGTTACTTATTAACCTACTTATTAAGCTACCTATTATTAGGCTACCTAATAAGCTACTTATAAAGCTACCTATCTGCGGCAAGCGCGCGTGTGTGTTGCATTACTACTATCTCTAGATCGCAGTACGCAACGTCCGCCGCATCCCACGGTACCTTTCCAGTTGGGGTGACGATATCCTCAAGTTTCGCTCTCGGCTTAACCTCGCGGATGTTGCTGCCTTTGATGACCTCGTCCTCGTCCGGACCCGACGACTCGGAAGATGGTATCAGGATTGGATCACAGCTGACTCCCAACGCCTGCGGATAATGATGTCTGTAGTATGCCAGCCAAAATGGTGGTACTTTCGCATCGGTATCGGCAACAACAAGAAACGCCAGACCCGTTCTTGCCAACCAAAATTCGACACTGTTTGGTAGGGTACCATAACCATACTCGGCGCTGCCGTAAATGCGCAAACCCTCAAGTTGTTCCTTAGTGGGTAAGGCAACGCGCTCTTATAAAGCTACCTATTTGTGAGGCTCATCATGTGTTGGTCAAATAGTTGTAGAATTACTATCTAGGTTCTCGAAGCTATAGCTAGTAGGGTAGGCTATATAGGACGCCGTCCGCGAGGACGACGTCTAGAAGGATGACGTCAGCGAAGATGACGTCAGCGAAGATACCGTCCGGGGAGATGGCGTCCCAAGCCTAACACTATTAAGCTACTTAGTAAGCTACTATGCTACCTCTTAAGCTGCCTATTAAGCTACCCAGGGTTGTGAAATTAATCATTATTCAATGAGTGAATAATTAGTCTAACTAAATTAATCTGATTAATTTTCTGATTAATTAATTTAGTTTTAGTTTTAGTTAAAAACCTAAGTGAATAATTTAGTTTTAATTAACAGGTTAAATGATTAATTTAGTTTTATTTAGCCTTAAAATTAAATAAAGATTAGATTAATCATTAATTAATTTAAAAAAATATAAATTAATATAATAAAAA
>WUBL01000277.1:0-23829 GCA_011057905.1 Xylaria multiplex | reverse complement strand
AGTTAGTTATATTTTTTAGCTTTTATAATATTTTAGCTATTTTTTAGGCTTTTATAAAAAAATATTAGACTTTTTAAAATTAAGTAGCTAGCTTGCTAAACAATATATATATATAAGCAGATTTTAAAAAGTAGCTTTATAAAAANCTGCTACTATTATTTATATAACTAATAAAATATAATATAATAATTAACTTATAAAAAACCTTATTATTTATTAGTAAAAGCGTTTTTTTNAAGCTTTTNATATTTTTGTTATTAGCATTAAAGCTAACCTAGCTAAAATAGCTGTTATAAAAAACAAACTAATATTAAAAACTATTACTAAAGTTTAAACATTTACTAATACTATAAAATACTTTAAATATTTAATTAGCAACTATTTATTAATTATGGTATTATTAATAGTACTAATAAAAAAACTTAAAAACTAGGCCTTAACGCTATTACCTAAAGCTAAAAATGCTTAGCAAAAAATTAAAAAAGCTATTATAACTATGCTAGTAGTAAAATTTTTTAACTAAAAGCTACTTTTAGTACTAAAAACTAATTTAAGCTAGTTATATATTAGCACCTGCTTTTTATAGCCTTATTTATATAGCAAATTAATAGTATTATATTTAGTAGCATACTTTTTAAAAAAGCTAGCAAATGTTTAAATAAAGTATTTTTTGCAAAAAAAAAAGCTGTTAATAATATTATTAACGCTATAGCACTAAAAATACTAGGTAAAAAAAANGCAAAATTACTATTTATACTAATTATAAATTATTATTAATAATTAAAAATTAAAAAAAAACAGCTAATATAAATAATATAATTTTTAAATACTATAAAATATTATGCTATATAAATAATATATAAAGCAAGCAAATTTAATATATTAGCTAATTAGTTGTTAAAGCTTTTTAAAAATTTGTTTTTAACTGCTAAAAATAATTTTTAACTTTAAATAAATGCTATAAACAAGCTATTAAACAAACTTTAATATAAACTTATAATAGTATTATAATATTTAAATTATATAAACTTATAAGCAATTTTTAAGTTTTTATAATTTAAAGCAGATTTATTACTAAATATTATATAAAAATAGGCAAATAAATACTTTATTATATATAAAAATAGGCTTTATAAAGTAGCTAAATATAAAAAAAGCTTTAAAAATCTTTTATATTTAATAAAAATAGCATATTAAGCAATAGCACTTTTAAAAGTGCTAAATATACCTAAACTTTTAGCAATAGTAAAAAAAACACACTTAGATTTTAGTTATGCTATAGTTAGTATTTTGCTATAAGAAATTAATAAGCAATATTAATACCTAAAAATAACGTTATTAACTTAATAAGTAGTAGCTAAATACTTTAAATACTAACTAATAAAGCTATTATTAAATAAACTACTTAATTTATAGCTTATTATATTACTACCGCTTTTAACTTAATAAGTAATAAATTATATATTACTAATAGTAAACGCTATAGCAGTTAACTTTTTTATATATATAAAATATACTATAGCATAAGTAAAAGCTAAAGTAGTTTTTAATATAAGATTTAAAGCAACTAAACTACTATTTATAAAAANTCGGAAAAACTTTTAGCTACCTAAAAAAATAAATTTATAATAACGCTAGCATTTTTACTAGTTATAAAGCTATATAATAGCATAAAGCTAACAAATTAATAATTAAGCTTATTATACTAAGCTGCTTATAAAGCAATAGCAAAATAAAAAAGGCTAACAAAAATATTAAAAAAANTAATATTAAAAAAAAGCATAATTTATAGGTATAAGTTTATTTTAAAAATATTATAAGCTGCTATTTAAATATATAATAAAATATTTAAACTAAGTAGTTATAATAGTTATTTTTTTTTTTAGTATTTAACTGCTTTAAGATTAGTTACTTATTAAACTAGCAAAATAAATATATATAAACCTATAAAAAAAAAAAAAGGAAATTTTAGTAAAAATTAGCTTAATATTATAAAGTACTACTAACATATAACTATTTTAGTAGTTTAAAAGCTTTATAAAACTAAATTAAAGTATACTTATAAAAAAAAAAAGCCTAATTTATATATATAGCATTAAAAACTAAGTATTTTAAGTTTGTTAAAAAGGCAATAAATTTAAACTTTATTATAATAGCCTTTAGGCAGTAGTTAGCTGCTATTAAAAAAACATATATAGGTTATAAAGTTTTAAAAAAATAAAACTGTTAAATAAATATAACAAAAATAACTTATTTCTAGCTTATAATAATAATAAACACTTAATATAAAGCTTATAATATGCTAGCAAAATTATACTAAAACAAAATAAAGCAAAAATATAATAAATAGCAAAAAAAATATANAAATTAATTAATTAATTAAAGTATTAAAATATTAATTGCAATAACTAAAAGCAGTTATTTAAAAAAAAAAAAGTGGTTATAATACTTAGTATAATATAAACAATTTACTATAGTTGCTATAGTAAGTATGCTAGGCACTAACTTATTATATTAGATATAAATAGTATATAGGTTATAATATACCACTAAAACCTTTATATAGTTAATTAATAACCTTATAACCATATAACTAACTTATGCACTAGAATAATACTAATACACTAGGTCTAGTACTTTATAAGGGATCCGCAGACAGAAGCACAGATATTGGCTTGTTCTTGTCCCCACACGAAATTATACTATTTAAAGTACTATCCACTATATCCGGTACTATTTGCGGTACTATATGCAATAGTGCACCACGCTAATTTAAGCTTGTCTTGGAGTCTTCCCAATCATCTACTTTCTGCCTCGCTTATCTCAGCTCCAACTCTCATGTTCGAATTCTCTGCACGACATCCTCATCCGTGATCTTTGCGAATTCTCGAGATTTGTGCCGAGATTACAATCCACCGGTCGACTATGGCCTGGTACATTATGACTACAAACCGCACGTGCTGAAAGCGGACACATCCTCGGCCGGACTGAGCGGTTGAAAAAAACTTATGCAAGCTGATGAATTTGCCCCCGTGTACATGGATTATGCTCGTAATACATGGCATAAGAAACAAGGTGCGCGCGCACACTTTAGACACACTTAGACTAATGAAGATCACCATCGTGGCTCGCCTTACGCGATGCCTCGTGGCGGCACTCATTCTGACTAATGTAGTCTATACCTGGTTTTGAAAAGAAACATGTGCCTCGACGTATCCCGTCGACTAAATATGTGACAGCGGCCTGCACTATACACTATATCTGTATCCATCTATGAAGTGGAAATGTGACGGTGGAGATGGGAAAGGGAAGTATTATCTGTACCCACACCAAAACTTGTTTTTTTCAGCTGCGAACTAGACACGATATGCGCACCCGATGGAGTCATTTCGCTCGCCCACATGAACCTGAAAGGACACGATGGGCGGAAAACAAAAGAGAAAAAGAAAACATGGGGTTTGCGTAGTTGCTGTGATCCTAGGGATATAGAAAGCGCCTTCTTTGTTCTAGTGAGCATTAGTCTTAGATGTGACTACCCGAGGCTTGGAATGTAGACATATATAATGACACGGTGTCGCGATGAGTCTGAGACGTGAAATTCGAGGTGTAAGTTCATTACCTTTCAAAATTCATTCATTACCACCGCCGCTATGTCTTCTCTACGGTTGCTGGCAACCACTCTATCCATGAGTTCACTCGTGTTTGGTCTCTTCGGTCTCGAACCGTCGGCCGCATGCTTGAATCTCACGTCTACCTTTGGGATCAGCAAAACGGCAATTAGCCAGCTGGATTTGCGATATATCTATAGTCGCAACAGCTACTGGAACACGGCACTTAATGCCTACGCCCCAGCTTGCGTGGTTTATCCCGAAAATGCTCAAGATGTTTCCCTCATCTTGAAGGCGATAAAAGCCAATGGCTCACGATTCGCTATCAAGACTAAAGGCCACAACACTAATGACTTCTTCTCATCTGTAGACGATGGCGTCCTCATTGACTTGAGTCACATGACGGGTAAATCTTACAATGAATCTACAACCCTCGCGACTTACGAGCCCGGAAGTAGCTGGGGCGAGCTATACGAATATTATCTTCAATACGATCGAACGGTTGTCGGTGGGCGCATTCACGATGTTGGAACGGGTCTAGCCCTTGGAGGTGGCATGAGTTATCTCTCGCCACAATACGGTATGGCCTGTGACGGTTTTAGGGAACTCGAAGTCGTGTTACCTAGCGGCGACATCGTCACAGCCTCCAGCAACGAGAACAAGGACCTTTTCTACGGTCTCCGCGGTGGAGGCGGTAATGCGTTTGGCGTCGTCACGAAATACATTGTCCAGAGCCGACCTATCGGTACTTTATACGCCGGCAATCTGGTCCACATCTTTGATCATCACGAGGCGATCCTCAACGCAACTCGCGACTTCATCCTCCACAACACGGATCCTAAAGCTGCCATTTTAATGAATTTTAACGTCTTGACGATACCAGACCTTGACCTTGGTCTGGACCAGGCCTGCGTGATGTTCCTAGTGTATGATGGCGAGGACCCTGGCGACGCATTTGCCAACTTCACCGCGATCCCCCATATCCTCAATACCTTAGGGCCGAAGACATACCTCGAGGTTGCCAACCTCCTGATTCCCGGATTAGCCGTCATCAGTCGAGCAGACAATGTTTTCCGCATAGGCGTGCACCGCGCCGACGATGACAGCTACCGAACAGCCTTCGACCGCTTCTATCAGTGGTCGCAAGACCACAAGGGCGAATACACGTACATCCACATGGACTACAACCCGGTGCCCAAGAGCTTGACGGACGCCAGCAAAGCGCAGGGTAGCAACGCCATGGAAATGCCTGACGGGCCCTGGTTCTGGGCTGAGTACACTATTACTACGCCGCCGCTGATCAGCACCAGCAAGTACAACGAGATCCAGGCGAGCTTCAAGGACCTCGTCGACGGCACGCCGAACGCAAAAGGCTTGCCGTTCTTCCTCAATGAGGCCCACGCCGACCAGGATGCTCTCAAGACCTTCTCTAGCTACAAGCGCCTGCAGCAGATCAAGCAGAAATACGACCCCGACGGGTTCTTCGCGAGTAAGACTGGAGGCTGGTCCTTCAGTTAGGTTTTTTTTTTTAGAGCTACCTTGTTGCATTTTCATTTCCGTTAGAATTAGATATCCCTTTGCGTTTTTTTGTTAACGATTAACTACTTGTACATACACCTTCATGTAATATATACACGAAAATTTAAACCTCTGTTGAATATTTAATTTCCCTGTACGATAGTATAAATTCTAACGTCTTACCGCGGCTTCGTTCTAAGAAAGTGTACCAACTCTGACTTGTTATCCTAGGCCACTGCCAACGGGACAACAAG
The DNA here is from genome assembly GCA_011057905.1 of Xylaria multiplex. Taxonomy (NCBI): domain Eukaryota; kingdom Fungi; phylum Ascomycota; class Sordariomycetes; order Xylariales; family Xylariaceae; genus Xylaria; species Xylaria multiplex. Next base: position 18,449 of record WUBL01000277.1, on the reverse strand, counting down.
CCCTGTAGGAGAGATCTAGAAGCTGTATTTTTGACCCTCAGCTGCCATACGAGTCTCACAACTGAGAGTTTAGAAAAGTCTGAATGCTCATCAAGCAAAGCACCTTTCCAACTCGAAGACTACCTGTTTCTCGAATCCGACTTGTAAGGAATAGTCTTCTTTCCCAGACAATCCTTCATCTTCCAGGTCGAAGTCATTATGCAGACATCTCTGGACAGCCCTCCAGTACACAAGTCCCATCTTCGCTTGTAGCCTATCGCAGTACTCCGTCCGTACACGCAACCGAAATTCATCCTCGCTTTTGCAACCGTAACGGATAGATTCTAGTGTTCTCCAAAGCCCAATTTCAAGGAGTATCAGCTATAAATCAAATTAGTGATTGATATGTATTGAGTATGGTTAATAGAACATAGGGTTGACTATCTAACGGAGTAGCTCTGAGTACTATTGCTAAGGCGGTGTTCATAGGACTTTATTTAATAAAAGACAAGTGAAAAATTCGGATATTAAATCGCGACTTACTCCAACGCTGTATATATCCCACCGCGCGTGGTAGCGCGATCGTTTTCCCTGTTGCTGCTTGGTGGAGAATACGTCTGGATGAGTATACATCCGGACGATCTCCCGCTTGCTCTGAAAGCCTAGTGTAGATATTGAGATAGATTCCGAAAGTTCTGATGGGTGATCTGGACGTGATAGGTCCCATCCCAGTAGGTAAAATGTAGGGAGTGGATTGGGCGGTCTTGTTAAGGATGGGTTGTTCGCCGGCTGAATTGCTCTGTCTTGTACATTCTCTGTTTCGTTTACTACGTCATTGGTATTCTTCTGTCCGGATGGGTTGACATTTTCATTCTTGTCATCCCGGAAACAAATGATCTGCCAGCTTATGTCAGTGGCCGTCGTGCGGAGCTCTAAATTTTACAACACTAACATTATCACTGCGAATTCCCTTATGCAACCAGCGCACAGCGTGGAGATTGTGGATGGCTAGGACCAGCCGTCTCGCCATGGCGAACCGTTCGCCAACCGGTGGTGCTGCCTGTGTGGTGCTAGTTATGATAGTTTGGAGCGACTGGATATTCGTCGATGGAGATAATCCAGCCGTGAATACCATGCCTACTCTCGAATTCTCATCGTCTGTGACATATCCCTTGCAAGGGAGGGCTTGGAATTTCTGGTAGAGGTTATTTTGGTTGAGAAGGCGGACTAAGTCTGCCAGGCGCAACGATTGCTCGACGCGAAATGGACGCTCATTGTTGAAGTACCTCCACTCGACCACGACTGATTCTCCATCAAGGGTGGAGAATGACCTCGAGTCCCCAATATGGACGTTATTTTTCCCGAAATCCTGAATGGAATACGTGATAGGCCTAGCAGACTGGGCGTCGACTCTGAGGCTTATTCCGGGATACGTCGACGAGTCATGATCCTCAGATTCTCTCTGCTCTTGTATTTGCCATTGCCTCATACTTGCCAAAGCTCGGACATCGCTGCCTTCGGGGAGGCTTTGCGTAATTGTGTGCGCGCGGTGGTCTACGCTGTCCAGTACAGCCAGATCTGCTTGCCGCCCTATCTGTGCCTGTAAAACCGACTGCACAAGGTTCACGAGAGATTTATTGACTTTCTCAATACTCTCGAGTAGTTCTTGTGCTACCCCTTTGTCCCTTGCAACCCATCGCACGTTGGAAATGGGGTTACCGATCCTACGTTCTGTGGGATTCACGTCTTCTGTAGATACGTCGCTCAATGCCGGCGATGCTTTCTTAGTCCGCCTTGAAAGTCCGGTCCACCTTAGGTGGGTTTTTATACTCTTTGTCGTACTGTTCGAGGGAGTTTGGCCGCCGGTTGAGACTGCATATTTCCCCATTAGTTTCTCGGCTTCGTTGAACTTTTGCTCCATAGACTTCAAAGTCTTCAGAACCACGGCGGCAAGATCCTGGCTCCTAAAACGTAGCTGAGATTGCAAAAGGTCTTCGAACTCTTTCACCTTGCTTTTTTGTTGCCATTGGTCCGGTGAGATCCCTGAGAGTTCGAACATGTTCTGTATCCCAAGCGAAGAGCACCAACTGTCAAATTTGAGTCCTTGCACGATAAGGTGGAATTGCATATCTCCCTGGTCGCGTTCCTGTATTTCAGCATGGCGCAATTCGTTGAAGATGGACAAGCAGCTTTTTGCTACTTTGACTAGTTCTAGTGAAGCTGCGACGCTACCAAGTATCTCGAGACCTACGCTCATCCTTCGTACAAGTTATACAAGTGATAACAATCGTGAAATTATAATGTGCTATGTCATATTCTTTGATGCGATGTAGTGAGCATTACATGTAGGTGTAGTCAATTGGCCCCCAAATACAACCCCCCCCCCCCCCCCCCCCCAAGCCTGCCTCAATCGCGCTTGACTTAATAATAATAGAGGTGTGGGTGGGATTGGGCTTAGTTACAAGGATCTTACCGAAGATTATGATCAGAGTCGACGAATCAATGATCTGTTGTTCACTAGGCTTTGAATGCAAAAGGCTCAATAAGTCTGAGCCCAGATAGCACTGTCTAGGCAGCAAGGACCGTTAGGCCGTACTTTGCCACGGCATTGCCTTTCATTCATGACACAGCCCACCCGAGGTGATATTCTGGCCGGCAGCCGAGAGGTCTCGAAACTCCCTACTTTATTTTGTCTTTATTGTTACAATTTTATAAGTTGAAGCTAACGGAGCCTGTATGATTGTGCCACCATCGTTGTTGTTAAGCTCTCAATGATCTCACTAGTGTCAAAATGACGACTCTACGAACAGCATCAACCCCTCACGAAGCCATTGTAAGCTTAGTTGATATTCGACAAACATATTCACAAACCCGAGTTCATTTTACAAAGACACGGGGTGTGCCTAGAATCACTTGTGAAGGCGGGGTAGCACCGGATTTCATGACATTGATTTGCCTAATCAGCGAAATCTATCGAACCCATGGCGACGAGCTGGAGCCAGTTCGGCAATTTCATCCGAGCAGAGAAACACCGTACAGCAAGGGCCACACGAGCATTGTTAGCTATACTAAGATATCGCGCCATACTACCTCCAACGTATCCCGCGACACAGACACGATATCCAAAGGCATCATCATCAAAAGACCGCGCAAAAGCATCCTCGAACAGAAGACATATGCGTTGGTCAGCTTTATTACGGAATTGAGAGTACGGACTCATGCACCGCTCAGAGATCATCCAAATATTGCTCGATTGCGGGGTGTAGGGTGGGATTTCGAAGACGAAGGGTCCACGATCCCCCGCCCGCTTCTCCTTGAAGAACTGGCCCCCCAAGGTGCTCTGAACAACTTCTGGACGAAATGGAACTTCGTTCGCCTAAAGTTCAAATCCAAATTAGATCTAGCCCGCAATGTCGCTGAAGGGATACAAGCAATGCATGATTGCGGGGTTGTTCACGGAGATGTCAAACCTGAGAACATTCTGATATTTCCAAGAATGGATGCCAATAACGAATTCGTAGCGAAACTGACGGATTTCGGACACTCTGTCTTTGAATGCAGTCGTTCCGAAAGTCTTCCAGCTTTTACACCTCAATGGTGTGCCCCGGAGCTGTCGCCTGATGGATCAGGTCCGAAATCAATGGGGTTTCATGAAATGAAACTTACGGATACCTACTCTTACGGGCTTGTCGCCTTTTCCATCATGATTGATCGTCCATTCCACGAATCCATTGAAGATGTCAAGACCCCTAAGTCCAATGACACAATGTGGAAAGAGGCCATCGACTTAGTTAGCAGGGAAGATCGAGAAAAGGAAGACTCCGACCTAGATCTTGCTACTATTAAATTATTGATGCGTCGGACAATTCGATTAGGACCTAAAAATCGTAGTTTGGAACAGTGCATCAAGATAATGAATCAGTAAGTCTTTGTCCCTGTCGCGGCACTGTGAGTAGCTGGTACTGGAAAGGATAGAGAAAGACTTCATGATCAAGCTTACTATTACTGGTAGTTATGATAAAATCAACGACCACAAAGTACAGAGCTCTTCTCACGATGAGGCCGATCGGGCATGGATTGTAAAGGAGCTCAATATAACGGATATGGTAAGTGGGCCCCTTCCAATCGTGTACAAGTATCTCGGTGGTTAATAGAGACCTAAGGTTGCCATAGGCCACTCGACCTTCTCTAAAATAAGCCATCAACTGAAAGCGCATATTGTGGAAAGTCTCTTACGTATTGCCGATGATGGTGCAGACCCCCGGCGACCAGCTGCTGCATGGGAACTATCAGTTTGTTATTTTTCTGGGTTTGGTGTGGAAAAATCATTTCAGCATTCCTCGAAATGGTTATTAGTTGCGTCGGAAGGTGGCATCGCTGCAGCTCAAGATTACGGTGCGATTCTACACGAAGCAATGAATATCCCATATCAAATACCTCCTAGGCAAGTTGAAGAGCACCGGATTCGAGTATCAGTGTCTGAGAGTCAATCCGAAGTGCAAATTACGACACCTAATCTCGAGGATTCAGACGACACATCGCTTCAAGAAAGCGATTGCGAATCAGATACTGAAGACGTTTCGAGGTCATCGACCCACGTTGCTGTATCGAAGACAATGCCAAACGAGCTACTCGATATACTCGTTGCAGGAACACTTCGAGGTCTACGGACGTATTTGCAAGGTAACCCCGAGGATCTAAACTGTCAGGATACCGAAGGAAACACGCCTTTGATACTAGCGGCAAGACGACGACAAGTGGATATGTTGAGATTTCTCCTCGATCAAGCAGACATCGATGCCAGTATACCAAACCGTTCTAGTCATACAGTACTACATTTTTTGCCGTCGTTTGACGATGAGACAATTCAAGACTTAGTCCCGAAAATAGCGCAACGACGTGTGGATCTACAGCGTGAAGCACTTGCGATGCCTCTTCGATCCGGGGACGCCGCCTTGATATCGGCAATCCACTGCTGCTCCATCTTAAATGCAATACTACACGATAATATGATCCTCCTAAAGTGCCTCTTGGAAGCGGCTCATACCGAAAGAACAACCAGTCAATGCCATATTTGCGAAGCCGCGTCTAGATTTCGAAGAATTCTTGCCGTATCATTATCAATTTTTCAAGCAGAAGCCGTGAAAACGCTTGTGGCTCACGCAAGAGACAGAGGGAATCTACAAGACGTTGTTCTCCAAAATACGAGAGTTTGGGCTAGTAACCATCTTCTCCCATTGTACAAGGTCCCATTCAATAGCGTGGCAATTAAAGCATTAGATTTGCCAGACTCTCTGTTCCGGGCGATAAACTACGGGAGAAGATACGTCAAGACGTTGGAAGAGACGATCACCTTTCTCCTCTCTATAGAAGAGAACGTGAGTGATCTGGTCTATTCCATGATTACTGAAGCTGTGGAGAGCGGAAACTTAGAGGCGGTGCGAGTTTTGCTTAACGAAGGCGAGAAGCGTCGATTCACAGAGTCATGGTGGACGCGTGTTCCCATAGAGCACTCGCCCTTTATGCGATCGATCAGTCTCGGATTTCGCGAGATTTTCAAATTGTTTCTGAAGCGCGATCCGGCTTTGTTACGGAGATCGGCAGTGGCTTGTCGGGACCCTGATTGCCAGCACGAGCGCAAGTTACGGGGCCAGTACATCAGAGTTCTCTTTGGCCATTCCGGAGTGGCTCAAATACCTATAAGCGAAAGAAAACATAACATTAACATTGCTCAGTGCGCTTTATGGCTATTTATTGATTCTAGCCACAGAGATTCTTTCTTCGTGTAAGTATATGCTACCTACTGGATGGTCTCTACAGGAGAAGTGTAAGTTTCGTACCTAGACTAACACATAACGTATTTGATTGCAGCAAAACTATTCTAGACGTTGCCGACCCGGAATTAGTTATAGACACTAATAGCGCGATCCGGCGGGTTAAATATTGGACAGAGTTTGGAAAATGGGGCTATGAGGAAAGGACTTTGGGCCTCCGTGGCTATCTAGACCATGCGGTGCTATCTTCGGGTTTTTTTNCCAGCAGAAATTATCGTTAACCGATTCCCTGACGTGTTTCAGACAAGGTTACGCTGGCCCTACCTACATGTCTGGCGTTCTTTGTGGAAATCAAATATTCATGAATCTTCCAGCGTCGCTGTCCTGGGAATACTACGTGCAGGTTCCTATAGGCAATGTCGGTTTGTCATAGAACAGCTTCTACCACTGCGGACTAGCAAAACCCGCAGTGGTATTGGGGATATGTATGATTCACAAGAGGGCGGCGTGCAACAATGGACTTGCTGCCCCCTGTCCCGGGAGGAATATCACCAGCTTGTTACGGGGAATATCAGAACTAAACGTAGTGATCGAAAAGATCTTTGGACCGTCGTGGAAATACAAGCTAAACTCGGACATTCTCGGCCAGTCTCTTATCTGCGGCAAGCCATTCTATACGGAAATCACGAAGCACTCGATGAGATGCTCCAACGAGGGTGGAACCCAAACGGACCGCTCTGGGCTCGTTTATACACGCCGTTACAGTACATCCGAAGTCTCACGAAACAGAATATCGAACGCGCTTGGGATTCGGAGCTTCCGCAGACTGGCTGGCTCCCGCAGACGGGATGGAAGAACAGCAGGACACATGCAATTGTGTACGAGGCGTACCACAAGCAGAACAAGGGCGATCATAGTAACAAGTGGAAAGCCCACCTGAAGACGAGCGAGGAGATCCTAAGAAAACACGGAGGCAGGGTCCTACCCGTGATGGAGATCTTTACCATGGAGGACCAAACGCGTCGGGTGTGGGCGTTTATCACCTTCGTGATCATCTACGGCCTCCTGTTACCGCTGGCTCTCACCTATTCGACAGAGCGTACTTGGACGTCGATGTCAAGGGCCCAGAAGTTGGGGTTCTCATACCTCTGGAGTGCTTTGTCTGTTTGCCTCTCACCGATCTTCTTGATTTGGAAAAACAAGTTCCCAACTAAAGTTAAAACCTGGATATGCCTGGGACTCCTCATCGTTATAAATCAGGTTGTCGTTCCGATACTCATCATACAGGTTAACTGGCGCCCGTTTTTATCTTGCAACTATACTATCATTGATAGTGGAGCGGATGCTGCCTGTAATGTCCTCACAAAATGTACTAACTATTCCTACTTGCTTCCTTTAGCTGTGGCTGGTGTCGAATTTGCATCATGGCGCTTGTTCAGACACATTCATTTACAATGGAATTGGGGGTATAAGTATATAGTAGATGGTATTAAAACCACCTAGTCAAGTAGTTAAACTGTAGTAGCAGTGGCAACAGGTACCAGCTGAGGGTATCACGTGACAGGTGGTAGGGCTGGTCACCTCACCTACCAATTACGATGGGCACCACTCTCTGTAACTAGAACACATACATAATACAACTCCAGATAGGTCTCTTATAGCTCAATTCATTTGCCACGAAACGCATCGTATTCGTTGACATCTTGAGAAGTAAGGGTTGCCTAGTGCTACTATATAAACTAACCCCTTAATAGCTAAGCTAAACTATCTTAGATAGTAGGTAACAAGCTATAAAAAAAAAAGTCTATAAATATTTTATTTATTTAATTCTAAACTTTTAAAATAGTTAAGTTTTAATTAGTTTTGGTGTAAATTCCGTCCCGAAAAGGGGTGCGTCCCGAATTGGGCCCCGAAACATTAACTACGCTGCTCCCTCCCACATGCGAGAACCGCAAAAGAGAAATATGGCATCTACGCATTGTTCTGGGACATACTAAAACGTTACACATTAGACTATACATAATACGGACATTTCAACATTATTTGTACAATTAGTGGTATAGTGTCTTTAAGACATCCCACTAACTATATTCGACGTTCCAGCCACTTTGGACCTTGATCCCCCCAGGCACTCTGTCTTTTCCAGATTCGACGTCCGATAATGGAATAAGCACAGTTGCATGCGATCGTTGAGAATCGGGTACAAGTCCATTTCGCAAATCATCTTCTACCGCCCCATTAACACCCGAGAACGGCTGAGCATCTTGTTCATCTAGTACTGTAGCCTTGAGAAGTGAGGCACCCCAAGTCCGGGGGGCGCGCTTTTGGTATGAAGTTTTTAATCCCGGAACCGATGAAGACGATGCAGACTGGTTAGTTGCTGATCTCTTCGGTCGTATAGCCAGCCAGAAGGGTCGTAATGTTGGGAGACATGCTGTGACACGTAAGCGAATGCCCGAGGTTTACCTATCTAAATGGAATGGTCAAGTAATCTTACCCGAGATGATAGCAAAGTCGGCCTCTACCACGGCCCAGATAGCTTGGTTAATGAGGTTCCAGCTAATATCTGGCCCAGTAGATTCGGTCACTACTGCCACGAGGCGTAGGATAGAGGCAATGCAAACACTGTTTTGTAAGCCTAAGAAAAAAAAAGAAACAAGAAGATGTACGTGGCTGTGGTAGTTGACTTACAACCCTCCTAAGAGGAAAATTGATACTAGAACTCGTTTTTGATTCTTTGAGACATTGAGTCTGACCACGTAGGGAATAGGTAAGGCCAGAAGGGAAACATCAATGAGGATGTTCGGGATCGAGATTCCGAATAAGAACTTCTGACTATCGACATTGCAAGCAGCCTTAATGGACTTGTCCCAGAAACCGCGAGTCGGTATGCATTGGAGCAGAGTGAGCAGAAACTACGCCCGCATGAGTGAAAGTTTATCTTGATTATAAGTGGCGATGTTAAAAGCTTACCACAGCTATTCCCCATGCGCCGACTGTGAAGGTTAGGATCGCAACAGGGAGTTTGATACTACTATTCTTATTGAAAATGCGCCAGTATAGTGCGAGGATCGAGAACTTCACGAACACAATCACACCAGTGTATGTGAGCTCCGCCGTGAAGAGCCCAATAGCCCAATCTTCTTGTACATTGGGGCCGAAGGTCTGTACATGTCTTCCGAGACCACGAGGTATCCCTAAGCTAGTCAGTGGGCTTCATATCAAAGTGTAAATTTGCAGGTCGTACACCATAGAAGATTGGCAGATAAACCCGTCGCAAATGCCTTCGCGCAGTTTCGTTAGCTTGTTTCTAGATATTCGCTCTGACTACTTACAAGTGCGAGCAGCATGAGCCAATCATCGAGCCACAGGCCAACTCCATTGGCCCAACGACACCATACTCGAAGGACGGCGCATATGAGAGCGATCACGTAAGGGATTGTTGAAGACGCATACAGATTAGGCTGCATCGTTTCTGATAAATCAACCGAGTCGGGGGGGNTTCGCCGCCATATTTGGTGTGTGTGCAGAATGGCGAGACACTATAGTTTGAGTGTATAGATAAATCAACTTTATTTGGTTATCGTAGGTTATCGTAGAGGTGTTGTCGGCACTATTTTAGATACGAACGCGGTTCACGCATCAGTGCATGAACTAAAAAGCCGCAGAAAGTGGAGGAGATGAATCGAGACAGCCAAAAGAACACAAGAAAAGGATAGCCAGAATTACCCAAGCAAAGCCATCTACCCAATTCCTATTGAAGTGAGAGGTTGACACGGCGATGCAACATAAAGGGTGTGTAAATGCTTGCTTAATTGAGCGAGTCATGTGAAACTCGATTCGTTCCAACGTTTTGGGGAGTATAGTGTAGGTAATTTACACTACAGAGAGCTTGTGGTGATCTGCGAGACAAAGTCTATGATCCCCGGTGCTGGTTGCTAATAGTCCTGCATAAAATACTACGTCGGAAACTCAATCCATGCAGCCGGGAAGGTTATAACGTGGGGTTGCGAGGACGGCGCATGCTAGAAACGGTTCGCGGGATATCGTATCATACACTAGAGAGGAACATGGTGGTCAGATTCCAATTATTTGTGCAGGGATTGGTTCGAAGGAATGCGGACGGTCCGCTAACCTGCAGGGCACTGACGCTCCCGACTAACAATTAGAGACGCGTCTCTGTCAGTGTATTGTGGCATTGTGCCAGGCATATTAGAAATCATATATCAGTCAGCAAGCAATCCATTTGAGCGAAGTTAAACACAGTGCAACCGCACTGCTGCTACTGCTGCTGCTATTACAGATTACAGAGTGGATGGCTGGTAAAGAAGTTACCGATGAGGCACTATCACGTGGGGTAACATTCGGCGCATTTTCGCGACTATCAAGATAGAATAAACGGTGCCGGGATCGCATGAAATAGGGAGAGGTTGTATAAATCACTTTTTTTTCGCCTTTCTTTATCAAAGTTTTATGAATTGGATTTCCCGTGATTCCTTTTCATCGCATACTATCAGTCAAAGAGCTCAACATTACTGGGTGAACCATGTCGTCCGCCGCGCTACCGATTGTGGTTCTTGTCCCAGGCGCATTTGGAACGCCTGAGGGGTTTGACCCGTTGATTCCACACCTCAATGGACTCCAGACGCACCCGGGAGCATACCCGAGCTCTAATCCTCCCGACCCTTTGAATGCCGACTGTTTAGATGATATTTCGGCTCTCAGAAAGACTTTGCTTTCCCTTCTCGATCAACAACGTGATGTAGTTATTCTTGCCCACTCTTTTGGAGGAGTAGTGGCGGGCGGCGCAGCAAAAGATCTCGACAAGGAGACTCGCAAAGCTCAAGGACATACTAGCGCAGTTGTTGGGTTAATATATGTAGCTGGAAACATGTGAGTAGAATTGACACTTGTTTCACTCTTCTGGGCACCGTCACCTATAAGGCTAGCTTGTTTCAATATAAAATATGTTGTTACAACTGGCAACGCCTACACTGCGCTTTCTTTTCATAGCGAATTGGAAATGAGTTACTTATAAGTTGTAGTACGCTTGAGGGCGAACGCCTCCTCGATGCCGTCGGAGGTGCATATCCTCCATTCATCAAATCGGATAAACCCGCGAAAGGCCTGGCGCTTATCGAGCCAGCAATGGATATCCTCTACAACGACTGTGAACCTAACCCAGAACTCGATAAATTCATGACTCCCCACGCACTTCGAGCATTTGAGACAAAAGCGCCGGCACCGGCGTGGCAGGATAAGGGTTTCGACGGAAGAAGAACATATATTCGCACGACCCACGACCACTGCAACCCCTCCTTTCTACAGGTAAACATCCCCCGCCCCGTTCCATACTATACATACCCATGGAACCTCGACTATTCAAACCGTGGAAGACACTAACCTGTGCGCAACCAGGACTCGTGGATCGAGAAGTCGGGCGTCGAGTGGAACGTTGTTAAATTTGAGACTGGGCATATGCCCTTCGTCAGTCAGCCCGCAGCGCTAGGTGCCCAAATCGTCAAGATTGTCGATGAGGTTGTGAAACTTTAGGAAGTGTACGGATATTGCTGCTTAGGAGGACTGTTTTGAGTACTGAAGTCAATCCTCAATTGAATCATACTTTCAGTAGCTCCCTTGCTCTGCATGACTGAGAAGGAGAACTTACGGATTATTAACCAACGTCTCTTCTCGAGATCCCGTTCCTCAATCAGTCTCTGTCATAGCATAAGCACGTTAGAATCTCGAGTAAGATGCCAAGAACTGAAGGTCTAAGATCATACTAAGATGGGAAATCTATGTCTCGTCGAATTACACTTTCCGCGCCACCCAGACCAACTTGGGAACCATGATCGCCGCCCCGTTTCTCGCTTCCTCCATGCCTTTTAATTCTAGTTCACGAGACGCCTCCGGCGTTCTGAGCACGCTCTCTGCAAACTCCTTCCAGGTGCTTACATAGCTATTTACTGTTACTATTATTCTTTTCGTTCGGCTATCGGGACTTTTCACTGTGCGCCGGTACGGTGAGTGGGCACTTACATATCACTCCAGAACCGCGCTGTTCCTAGTCCGTACTCATATGTATAGAGCAGGGAACCTGAGTATCCATTATTATCCAGGATGTCAATAAGGTCGTACTTCCAGCTATGAGGTGTTAGTAATGTAATCGCGATTTTTACTTTCACTATTGGCAGAGTATGTCTTACGTATCTCGTCCTTTGAGCTGAGAGAAGAGGAAATCAAGATTCTCTGCTGTTATCCCCGGCACAGTCTTGATCGAGCAGCCGATCGTATCGACTTCATCCCATTGGAGATAACCACCGGGCTCTGCGAAAACACGAAATCGTCAGCTTTCTAATGTGCTTCGACTAGATGGACGAAATATGATTTTAAGGGTGAATTAAGAAGTCCGTACTCAACAGCTTTGTCAAATTCTTAATGATGGGCCGAGGGTCGTTGTTTTTCACCACAACGGTAATAAGGCGCACGTGCACGATGTCGAAATACTCAAAGAACTGCGAAGGAGGTTCTTCGAAGATGTTCCAGGTATGCATACGAATGTTCGCCTGAAGCCAGGGCTTGGGGCCGACTTGGTCTAAGCTGATATCAAAGCCATGGAGCTCAGTAGAAAAGGGCATCGTCTCTGCCAGATCTTGAAGCCAAATACTAAGGTTGTTAATTTTCGAGACGAGGGGGGGNAGTTTGGCGATTCTAACTTACCCATTTCCTGTAGCAACATCGGCGATTTTTAGATCATCACCACGGGTTGGGATGTCAGGGTGAATAAGATACCCCAGAAGATTCTTCCAAAGATAGTGCTGAGCAATAAGACTAAAGTTTATCTATGTTAGAATACTTAACTTAGTCCATCGAGATTCAATACTAACCGAGAGCTCGCATCACTGTCTCGCATCAGTGCGTAGTCATCGCCGGCTTTGGTGTGGTTTCGATCCTTTTCGTTCGATACAGCAGGAGCATGGCCATTGCGCTCACTTTTGAGTAGATCCATCTGCGCTTTGTTCCCCGTATTGTAGACTTTTGAAGACTGGTAGTCGAGGGTCATATTATCTTGCAACTCGACAACGCCAACAATACAATTTCGAAACAAGGCAATATATACTATAAAGATTGAGTTGAGGCCTAGCAGCCATCGATCACTATCGTCCTCAATGATCAAAATTTTACTGGGGACTTTTGCAGATCATGTTCCAGAAGTCTGCCTAGTTGGTACACGTCATGGCATCTACCCAAGACTCGAGTCAGATCAACCCGCCGCCCCGACAAGGTGGTATTCCGTACGGCGGTGAAGGCGGCATCCCCGAGAGGTTTTCGGAGAGCATATCGTGAGGATCGTTTTATAATGTTGCATTGGGATTGATCCTAACCTGGGTCATCGCCGTAACCGCTCACTTTTTGCTTAGTGTGAAAATAAAGTTGCGGACGGGTACTGCGCCCCACACACTACAATTACGGTACTTGGACTTTTGTTTTGATGCCTAGTGTACAGAGTATAATAGTAAAGTACATCTACACTATCTACCGTAGGACTTATAATCAAGGGGATGATGTGGTACGTATTCGCTGCGGTTTTAATGCAGTCTATGTTGACTACATGGTACAGTTCTTGTAGTGGGGTGAAACATGTTTCTATGGTAGTCTAAAGTTGAAGTGAGCGGAAGTGACCGATCGAAGGATGCAGGGTTTGGAAGATTCTGCCACACATAAGACAATCCGAGGTTGAACCTACACTAGGCAGCTGTCATCCCGTCGCCTTATCGTGTCATGCATATATTGACAACGACATATACCGATAGAATGCCTTAATAGCGGATTGCTGTACAAGTTAGGTTACATCTGCCCTGGATTACAAGCTCTTACACTAAGGTGCACAATCTAAAATATTCCGCTCTTGGTACCTCGGCAAGAGATATAAAGCGACACAATCGGCATACTCATAAGAGGATCGGAACCTAAAGCCAACGACCGAATGCAACGATTAGGTTGTCTGGTCATTACCTGGAGTGGTAGACTAACCAATATGAATCAAAGGTTCAGGCTTTACTATACACCAGAGTGTACGGAGTATACTAGAAAATAGTAGAGCTTAGCGTGTAGTAAAGGATCGTTAGAAAGTCGGGTGCCCCCTATTCCTCCTTTGCCGAATTCCACTATTTTATTTCCACCTAGTACACTAACCTATTGTAGTGTACTAAGTTAGGGAAAATAAATCTTATCGGCGGCACGTCCCTTTTTCACCACCCCACCGGGCACTTGCCTACTAGTACTCCGGAACTACTGTTTTTCTCCGATTCCACTTGGGCTTTCACAAGCGCTCGTGGGTTGCAATGAGCCGTTACTCAGCCCTACCAAGACCGAGGAACGCTTTAGCAATCCTGAGAGTTACGTCATCTGAATCAAGAGAGCGAGAGTAGACTCGCTAGTGCAGTCGCAGGTATCTCAAATCATACGAGAGGGATTAACTGTGAAGGGCACATCAAAACCTGCCGGGGAGCTTGGAGTATTGCTAAGTCCTATGTAGTGTACTTTGCCTCTTGCTAAAATTTTCGAGTATCTTTGCGCTCTTATGACCCCATGGAATCGCCAGCGAGGTGGAGTGATGAAAGGTCGGTGGAAAACGGCGCAGTCAAATTGCAAGGTGTAGGTCCGTGGTGCTGACAAGAGGTCGACCAATCTCCCCGTTGCGTCGTATTCGATTTCCGATTTTGTCAGGGGTGATGTGAATTGGTTGGAGGCTTGACATTCAATAGGATCCAATGTAACTACCGCTGCCAAGGGATGGTGATGATAAGGCAGAGGAACTATCTACTATATAGTAGCTGACATAAGATAGACACTTTGGAGAACTTTCTTTCCCGTATACACAGTAGTATAAACCCCCAAACTTAGCCAATCTATCATTTTTTTTGTCCGAAATCTTCCACCCGCTAGTGTACTAGGAAGGAGTATGAGGCACACTGCGTAGTGTGGGTATTTACATAGTAAGGCAGGAATTGCCGTGTATTACACACCCACCATTACTCGTAGTGCTGGGACTATCGCTTACACAACTGTTATATCTCCTAGGCAAGTGAGTTGCTGTATACATGTGTAGTACTAGTAGAGATCCCCAGACTGCTGTATTTGCACAGGTATCCATCATTCCCTTCCCCATAGGTTCTAACACCGTGTCAATTATTCCTCTTGATTGTCGACACTAGCTTCTGACTAACGACAGGGGCTATAAAGCCAAGATAACAGGGGTTATAGGGAACATACGGCACACAGTATAAGAAAACGATTCACTGTGACCGCCGGTCGATTCCCTTTACGGTATCGATATTACTAACCGTGCAGCAACAGGATCTGATATTCGGCCAAAAGGGTCATGAACGGCCCTGGTCCCTTGATCGGACTTGTACACAGTATGGTACGATATTGTATAGTGTTGTACACTAAAACGACAAGGTAGATGAAACTTACGAAGTGCATGAGTTAGTTGGGGGCCACGGATAGTACTTTCCGGCTCGTCCATCTATCTCCGCTTAATCAAGCGCGGTACTTTTGAGAGCCAGCAAGCCAAGGCAGCACCCTGTTGCGAGTTTTAACTAAATAACCACTTATCGTCAACGGGTCGACGATGTTTTAAACTACTATTAGTTGGGCGAAACTATACACTACACTACAATCGAAGTCGGCACATGTCAGGACTAATAATATGGGGTACGCTAGAGCATGGCACTTATTGATGGACAAGCGCCTTCGAAGACCCTTGTGGCTACACTATGCTACCGTTATTTTGTTTCTAAGGATCGTGGTAGTCGGATCGGGACAGCACACATACTAGCTGGTGTGAGAATTGTAGCTCACAGAGACGGCGTTCGAGTTACGTACCTGACTAAGACGACGAGGAATACAGTACAAGCTGGTTTCTTGCTGCCGATAACGGGGATAAGCGGGATCAATAAAACCTAATACATGTGATGGGAGTTATTACCTTTGTGTGTACTATATTGTTGTTAAGGATGTGACGATGAAGCCTTACATAGGCGTCCTCGTATAACCCAACTTAATAAAACTTAATAAAACTTGTATCTATCCGTAGTGTAATCTAATTATTCGATTAAGAAATATTCAAGCTAAGTGGAGAATTATTTTTAAATCAAAGATAACCGACAAAACTAGCACGGATTCATCAATCGAACTTCTTATTTCTTAGCAGCTCGGTTGGAAGAGTGCTCATCATTCAATTCAACTTACAGTTAGACAACATATTCACTAGCGATAATATTCCGATTAAAAGGAGCCTAGTTGGAACTAGCAGCTGAGGTGTTTTATGGGTAACTACAAGCAACCACCCCGATAAAGTGATTCAACATCCACATTCCACTCCTAGGTATGAACGATGAATACAGAAAACACCAAATTATCGGCTCTTGAAAGATTCCCCCAACTCGTTTTTCTCATTCAAGGAATTATTGTATTTCCTTATAGCACGGGTATGACCATTCCACAATCTCACGTGACTTTGTAGATGAGTTTCTCAGCACGAACCTTGCCTTGCTGTTGCAGTTCGAAGCCCTCCGAGATAGCCTCCAGACCACCAAGCTCCCTCGAAAGATTTGGCTTAATCTTACCAGAATCGACGTATTCCGGCAGTAAACTCAAGTACTTCTCCCAGAAACTACGGTCCTCCGGAGTCGGGCCGCCCCAGTTGTCGAAAGGCACGTCGCCTAGATCGATAGGGTCTCCGAAAACAGTATACACAATAGTCGACTCGACCTTGACTTTTGTGAATCCTTCCGGTAGTTCGGAGTTCTTCCGGGGGAGAATGCAGAGTAAGTGCCCTCCTTTCGTCGAGGACAGTGCCCGCGCAACAACCGGCATAGTCTCTTCCTCCGAGATACAGTCAAACGCATGTTGAAGATTGTCGTGGGACAATTCTCGGACTTTCTCGGGCCACGCTGCATCTTTATAATCCACAACGGCGTCGGCGCCAAGTGAGGTGAGGAGGTTGTGATTCTGCTTCGACCCGGTGGCGATGACGTACAAGCCCGCAAGCTTAGCGAGTTGAACCGCATATAGTCCAACTGAGCTAGTCCCACCATTTATTAAGACAGGGAATGCCGACTTGGCGGGTTTGCTGGGTTCAGGGAGACCTAAACGCTGGAACATGGCCTGGATAGCAGTCGCGAAGGCTAGGCTGATAGTTGATGCATCCTGGAACGAGATAGAGTCCGGTATGGCCCATACAAAGGAGGACCCGGTAGCAAGGTACTCCGCGTAGGCCCCGCGTAGTGGTTCAGCCATGGTGCCGTATACGAAGCCAGCCACACGTTGGCCCTCGCGCCATGATGAGCCGTTGGGGTCCGCGACAGTTCCGGCGAAGTCACAACCCACGATACGGCCTGCAGGTCGATGTGGCACAGCTTTCCAGTCGGTTGGATTTTGTGCTGCGTAGTGCACGCGGACGAGGATTTCGCCCTTGCCTGGCGTTGGCTTCGGGATCTCCCTGACGGCGGCTGTTCCTCCCTCGACCGTAACGAAAGCCTTCATCTTGCGCGAATGACTGACTGATGATAGCAATCCTAACAGGGCCCTGATGCAAAAGATAGATTGAGGGATCTAGGGTGAGTTAAGAAAAGCTAATGAGAGAAAAANTGTCGTGCTTCTCAACAAGCTCGGTAGTCTCAACAGAGGTTAAGGAAAGAACTAGGAGACGAAGTTGGTCTTATATCCAGATCATCGTGACGTAATGAGGAATTATAATTGGCTAATTTATGCTAAATTATTGCCGAGAGTATGTACAAGGTAACATATCCAAGCTTTAACGTGGATGTGAGCTGACTTGGGTGAAAACTATTTGGTAATCCTAGAGTTAGCGCAAGGTGCTGGATGTTGTGCGACCCATCGGGTCATTTTTAACCCTGCTTTGTCATGTAAAAAAACATCGAAGAACAACCGAGACAATTGGATCGGGATATCTTCTCTCCTGTAATGTCGCTAACACCAATGAAGAAGCACTGACAGAACCCGAAGAAGGCATGATTAACAATCATGAGCGTGGTTCCAAGTCGCACTACTGCTCTCGAGATATCGTCGGTGATGCGAGTGACCCCCAAGTTAATAGGTCTAGATTCTCCGCCAACGCCATTATCTAGTGTAGCGGTGTGAATGGCCAATACTAAGAAATACTGGAGTAAGATATAAGATAAGCAATTGTGTAACGTCGACGCGGAATAGGTAAATATAAGCTACCTAGTTTAGGTACCGAACCCAACAGCAGATATGCCAAGCCGTCGGTTCCAGTCATAAGGCTAGCCAATAGGCGTCATAATCACGACCTTTGGATCTTGATAAGGGTGGTCTACGTACCCAGAGCCCACCTACTCTGGCCAACTTTTGTTATTCTGGCCGCCAGCCCTACTTAATTTAATTAAAAAATATCCACAACATCTAAGTTAAGTTTAGCTTCGGCTTAGCTATGTACTATTTATTTAAGTACTTGAATAAATTATTTATTTTAATAAATAATTAATTTTWRACGATAGTATAATATAGTCCAAGTCGATGGCATTTGGTGCGACAGCCAACCGGAGAAAACCTTAATCCAAGCCAAGTGGGCGAATGGGCTTAAAAGAGGCGGTTGCATATGCATGCGCGATGACGAGCACAAGGTGTCATATGT
Source organism: Xylaria multiplex (assembly GCA_011057905.1). Classification (NCBI taxonomy): domain Eukaryota; kingdom Fungi; phylum Ascomycota; class Sordariomycetes; order Xylariales; family Xylariaceae; genus Xylaria; species Xylaria multiplex. Next base: position 11 of record WUBL01000277.1, on the reverse strand, counting down.
CTCAGTTATTT
>WUBL01000276.1:0-23931 GCA_011057905.1 Xylaria multiplex | reverse complement strand
TCCTGCTGCTTCTCAGCTTCGGTGAGCGCGAACCCGGCAGGCACTTCACCTAGCGCCGGCGGCAGGTTCGTCTTGCCTGTTGCAGAAGCGAGACGCTCGCGGGCTTCGGCGGATAGGAAGTCGAACACAGATTTGCCGGGTAGTTGCGCCTCGCCTAGAAGGGCCGCGCGCGATTTGGGATCAAGTTTGGATGCCTTTGCAGCGTCTGCTGCGGATATGTAATTCGCGTTTTCTACCTCTGCCTTGCGCTCTTTGCTGGGTTTCCAGCCTAGTGGTATCTCTGGAGGCGGATATCTATCCGCCGAATCGATGGAGGACGTCAGAGCGTCTTCTTCAGTGCCAAAGACGAATCCGTCTAGTGGCAGACGGCCGTCGTGGCATTTCCGTAAACTTTTGCCCGCCCTCGCAAGAATATTCTTTCTCGATCTAAATACCGGCACGGCGCCAAGTGCTGGGTTGGCCGTCGTCGTGCCACTTTTCTTCTTTTTCCTGTCTCCCCCTATTACCCGGTTATAGGATATCTTGGGGCCAATTTCGTATGGATCTTCATCATCAGATCCGGTATCGTTTAAAATTCCTATTCCAATGCTCCCTTTGCCGAACTTATTCTTCTTTTCTTTTTTCAATAGCCCTGGCCGTCGTAACGGTGCGCCCAGTGTATCTTCATCGGAGCTCTCACCAGCTTCCGGTTTAGAGGCGTTCCCAATCGGCGTTAATCTCGATTCGCCCTCATATCCTAGGCCTTTACGATCCGTTTTCCTAATGAAGGCGATCATGGAAACGTTGTCAGGTGCGAAGAGATAGGTATCGCCAACATTTTGCGTAGCACCAAGTTTGGTGGCGATTTCAAGTCTAGCTTTCCGGCGCACCTTGGGCCCGATACCCTGCCCATCTTTCCATCCCATGCGCCTTAGAAGCTTGACGCCCATAGTATCTCCCTGGACTCGAAAGAGGTCCGCCAGGCCACCCCGTGCAATGCCATTATCCTCGGTAGAGCCCAGGCCGGCAAATCCCCTCGCAGTCTGTAGCTTTTCAGCCTCCGCTGCATCCGCCAGGTCTTCCTCGTCCATGAAGTCTTCTATGCGTTGCTGTGACGTCTTGCCGTCATCTTGGCGGCGGTTTGATCGGGACGACACAAAGGCCGAAGGCGTCCAGCCTTCTTTAGAGCCGACGGTGTTGAAGTAACCGGCGCTAAATCCGCCGGTGAAGGCGCCGTGCAGGCGCTTCCGGCCGTGCTCATCTCTCACCTCCTGCTTCCAGACGGGGACGTAGGAGCCGTCATCGCGAACGTCGGGGTCGAGAGGTGGTAGTGGGGTACCGAAGAGGACATATGGGGATTGCTGGGCTTGGAGGTCGGCTTCGAATTGCGCACGGTTTCGTTTGTAGGACATTTGGGCCTCGGCAGCGCGTAAGGTGCCTTATAGGTCTATCATCTGACAAACGGGGATTGCGTGTTGAGAGTATTGGGACAATGGACGGGATATAGCAACCACCTCGACAGGGAAGTACTTCAAACCCCTAGACCAGGCACTCAAGGTATTCTACGATGCATATGGTAGCACGCTTCGTGAAGATGATACAATACTATCAAGGTTGTCCTTTGAACCTGATAACCTGATAACCTGATAACCCCAGCCCGGAACTTATCTGAGTGGGGCGAGCATTTCCTTGCAAGGTCGCTAAAACAGCCGACTGGACATCGTCCACGCGCGCCACTTGTGCAATAGGTACACCACAGTAGGTTAGAAGGTTAGAAGGCACCTAGCTTGATAGGCTTTATCAAAGACATGGATATTAAAGACAAAGATATCAAAGACAAGGAAAGGTACCTGCGTGTGCGTAGAGATCACACGATGGAGGGTAGATAGATATGTCAAGTTTCCGTCTTTCCTTATTACAAGATTTAAACGACCACACACAGCAGAATCAATGACCTTGATTTTACTACAAGTAGGGAGTGGGCACTAGGCTAAAGGCTGCCAATGCTTTTATTTTAAGTTGGCCCCGTCCAGACTTCGTCATCATGAAAGCCCGAATAGGAAATGGCACATATCGCTAAACAGGTGCGCCAAGAAATCATACCCAGAAGCCAATAATGCTCCTCACCATTGTCAGCCGATGCAACATTATCTCGCCTTGGTCCAAATGAAGCAGACATCCGTTTTTATGTCGTCATACGTCTCAATCCGTCCTCCTACACCTCACCAAGACATGAGGTGTTGTAGCGTAGCGTTCGGACTGCTACCATGGGACATGACATATACGACGGCGATCATGCATTTCGACAAGAGATCGGTATGATTCGGAATCACTAGACACGTCGGATCAGACGGAACACGTATAGTAACCATATGCCACGGGTGCCGAGTCTTCAATAGCACCATCAACAAGGTAGAGGGGTTTCATGTTGAGGGCTGCGAAAATCCTATCTGTCGAGGCTCGACAAACAGGAGTCAATGTCTGGGACGCCTTGGAAGTCTGTCTAAGTCTAACTCACTTTTTGTCACGTACAAGGAAATGAAATCGCCTGCACCCTCGTCAAAAGACCCCTCCTGCACGGCCGCCCAATCTCTCCACAATATATCCAATGCCTATCACAGAGTTTCCAGCTATCGCTCAGCAGGGTGCGATGCGGCTTACAGTATGGCTGGCCTTTGGTGGGTGCGCAAAGCATCCACCGTACCAACCTGGTCAGCGGGAGGGGCGCAGCTTTGGTTTCAATTCCCATCTCCTCTCCTCTTGCTTGCCAGAGCTGACATTTGAAATGAGAGAATTAGGCGAGGGTGAAGATGATGTAGTATCATCTTGTAACTATTTGTTTCCCCCTAGAGCCGGATTATTCTGTAACGTGAAGAAGCGAGAATTGTTATGTCCTTTGCCGGCAAGATATCACTCCCTAACCAAGGAAGAGGACACCCATGTACGTATGCACTTGGTCTTAAGGAATGGAATGGAATAGGAGAGCAGATGTAAGTCGTATTATACTACAAGTATGTAGATATCTTGGACTACCGGCAGCCCCTCTATAGTAAGTATCCAGTATACCTCCAGGCTATCTACTCTACGGGTATAGCCGGTGTGGCCTAGGTACCCCTCCCATACTACACATATTACATGTATGTACCCGGGTACCTTGAGTGCCTGATATTTTAGTGTGCCTACGGGTCGGGTATGAGCCTTCATGGATGTATCTACACAGGTGTCCACTGTAGATGCAGATTTTGAGATACAGGTACTACCTAGGTACATACGTAAATATATCTGCCCACACTGCACCACATGTAGGTGGTAGGTAGTAGGGTTAAGATGTATGTAGGCATGTAAAATAAAAAGAAGGACACACAACATGAAATTGTCCTCTGAGGCACTAATATGACCTACATGTACCTGTCCATCTCGTTGGCTTGACCTTCATTTGACGAATTAGAATACTGGACTGTACACCTTGCCCTTAGGTAATGATAATTACCTACACTACACTACACATGCTCCTACACATGCTACGTGTGCACACAATAATACAGTGGGAAGGAAGGTGAATGAAGTTCACTGTTCCTCTGTGGATACTCAAGTACATATTGTACAACTGTACTGTGGGCCCCGCCGTTAGTCAAGGTACCTACAGCACTACACTAACTAGCGCTCTTTAGCATCTTTAGCTGGTACCCGTTCAACTGCAGCATACGTGTACTAAGTAGAGGTAAAGGTAAGAGGTACCTAAGTACTACATGTATGTACAGGTAGTAAAATAAATGCGGTCCATCAAGATTCAAGGTTTGCATTCTAGGTTTGTCTTTGCCGGTGTTCTAAGATGCTTACCACACTACAGATAGAAAGAATAACATTGATCAATCGTGATATGTCAAGAAAATAAAGAAATAAAAGATCAGGTACAAAATAGGGGTAGAAAAGTATCAATAGACTTTTACAGGTAAATATATCTCTTACAGTCGTGGGCTAGGTAGTGTAGAGATCATACGGCCATAGCATCACCGGATTGAATGTATCTGGCGGGCGGACAATATCAGAAAAAGGGGGGTTGCGTGGTGATTTTTTTTTTTTTTTNTTTTTCTCGCTCACTCGCCCAGATCATCTTGAACCTGGGTCTCTTTCCCGGTCAATGGTCTGTCCTGACGGGCCATTGATGGCCGTCGATACATACAGTACTTCCAACAGCAGTTGACCAATTTTTCACTTTCAATCTTTTCTATCCCCCCTTTTTTTATTCACCTCTACTGTACAACAACGTACAACGCGGGCCCGTACAACCCTACCTGACGGAACTTTTTTGCACTTTGCCTACTACACTACTTACTTACTACTAAGACTGCTCTAGGCTAGTCATCGAGCTAGTTATCCAGCTACCAGCTATCAACCAGTGTACATAACGTAGCACACACATTACGCGCGTAGTCCAATCACCAGCTGCCCCTGCTACGGCCCAGGTATCCCACCCACTCGTGTCTATTGCTTGTAGTACATAGTGTAGTACATCTGGCAAGCCCCCTGCCTCGCTACAACAAAGAGGTACTAGCACCCCCCATTCCCCCGTTTTACAGCGGGTGGAGGTACCCTCCCACTAGATACCTACACTACCCATCCCAGAACCATTCCATCCCATCCTTGGTTGTTAGGTGTCGAATCGACCTCTCCTAACCACTAACCCGGTAATAATACCTCCCTGCCCGCCTCTGCCTGATACCTGATACCTGATACCTGATACTCAGAGGGACTCAGAGGTACCACCAGTCACCAGCGTCGCCAGTAGGTCGACGAGGTAAAATAGGTAAAATACCTACATACCAGATTGCCTTGCCTCCCTAGTACTTGATCTACCACCTGCCTGAATTGCTGTACTGTATTGGTCTGGCGTATCGTGGTCGCCGGCGCTCCGTCACAAAGCAATGTCAATACCTGCCACTGAACAGCAATATCTTGACCGTCATTCATCAACTGCCTCGTCACCTCGTACCCACTCCCATCATCATCACCACCATCATCGTCATCATCATCATCATCAACAACAACAACAACAAGACCAGCAGCAACACCAACACCAACACCAACACCAGCAACAGAAGCATCGGCCTCAGTCTGATCATTACGCCCAGCCCACCCGAGCCCACTCGACACGTTCACGCCCAACCACGACGCCGCCGAGCACCGACAGTATCAGCAATCACAATAACAACAATCACGCTGCCCCACTCCCGCATCGATCTGCCTCAACCTCCCATCCCCAACGCCATCACAGTCGCCGACACTCAGGTTCCGGGTCCATCCGTGTAGTCCAAGACGTCCTCCCTCAACAAGACTATGAAACCTCGAACGTAGCTCATCAGCCCAAGCGAAGTTCTAGAGAAGACCGCCCTCCCCCGGTCTCCCGAGGTGCCGACCCCAAGGGCGTTCATCGCCGTGCTAGCACCCGCTCCAACCACTCCTCCCACAACAGCGACATGGCCGCCGCCACTGCTGCGAACACTAACGGGCCTGCCGCCGTGCCACCGGTCATGCAGGCCGCCGCCGACGCCCGTGCCACCGGGGCCAAGCAGAGGACGTCGAGAACTTCTATTCCAACCCAATCCGGCAAATGGATTCTTGGAAAGACTATCGGTGCTGGCAGCATGGGCAAGGTGAAGCTTGCTCGCAAGGAGGATGGGACTGAACAGGTTGGTTTTTTCTTGCCCCCCCCCCTCCCTTACCCCTTCTCTTCGCCCTTCTCTTCGCCCTTGATCGCGCCCTATCCGTCCTTCACCTATCTCGCGTGCTCCCTCTTCGTTACTAACCCACTCATTTTAGGTTGCCTGCAAAATCATTCCGCGCGNCTCTACCGAAGACGGCCACCACAGTCGAGCAGAAAAAGAAAGAGCAGATCAATCTAAGGAAATACGCACTGCACGGGAGGCAGCTATCGTCACGCTCTTGCAGCATCCTCATATCTGTGGTTTGCGAGATGTCGTTCGGACCAATTACCACTGGTACATGCTGTTTGAGTATGTGAACGGCGGGCAGATGCTCGACTACATCATCTCTCATGGAAAGCTGAAAGAGAAGCAAGCTAGGAAATTCAGTCGGCAGATTGCTAGTGCTCTTGACTATTGCCACAGGAACAGCATTGTCCACCGAGACCTCAAGATTGAGAATATCCTCATCAGCAAGACAGGCGATATCAAGATCATTGATTTTGGTCTCAGCAATCTGTTCTCACCGAGAGGTCACTTGAAGACATTCTGTGGCAGTCTGTATTTCGCCGCGCCTGAGTTGCTCCAAGCTCGTGCCTACACAGGCCCAGAAGTAGACGTCTGGAGTTTTGGTATTGTTCTTTACGTCTTGGTATGCGGCAAGGTTCCGTTTGACGACCAAAGCATGCCAGCTTTACACGCAAAGATCAAGAAGGGAGTAGTCGACTACCCAGGTTGGCTATCAAATGGTAAGTCGAAATGAATTTTCGTCGGCTTCGAACCTGTGAGCTAACAGAGCACATAGAGTGCCGACACCTCCTATCGCGGATGCTTGTCACAGACCCTAGGCAAAGGGCGACGATGTTTGAAGTGATGAATCATCCTTGGCTTACGAAGGGATATGGTTGCCCGCCGGAGAATTATCTACCCCAGCGAGAGCCTTTGACAATGCCCTTGGATTCTGAAGTGATAAATGCCATGACAGGATTTAACTTTGGGTCACCGGAGGCGATCAAATCCCAGCTCGGTAGGCTTATCGAGTCCGAGGAGTACAAGCGAGCCGTGCAACTACTACAGAAAGAAAAAGAGGTTTTGCCTGCTCCAAAGGATCCGGAAAAGAAGCGCGGGTTTGGTTTCGATTTTTACAAGCGGCGAAATTCTACTAGTAGTAGAGACAACTTAACAGCCCCCAGTTCGGAAGCACTCCAGGTTGGTAGCGACCCCCTCAATGCTTTCAGTCCGCTTGTCTCGATCTATTATTTGGTCAAGGAGAAGCAAGACCGGGACAGAGTAGAGAAGGTGCCTAAAACACACGCACCCAAGAACACTGCCGACACCTCCATGCCCGAAATCGCCCCTCCCCCTGAAGCTCATACCAACACCTCAGCTTATGAGATGGCCGGAGAGAAAGCTACCGGCGGTAGAACACGGCCCCGCGCTAGAACCCATGGTGAAGATGATGCCCCGGAAGACATCAAGCGGCCTCAGGCACCAGCAAATATTCCGGCCCCACCAGAACCACAAGCTGAACTGCCAGCCAGGAAGGAAAGTACCGCTGCAGGTATTCTAAGGAGATTCAGCACTCGGCGTCGGAAAGAACCAGAAAGACTAGATAAGGATCGGTCTCACCCTCCAGTAGTTCATATTCACTCGCCGGCAGAAACACCTACAACACCACGCAAAAGTTTTAGTATCCGAAAATCGCGAGGACGAGATCGAGATGAAGCCCAAATGCCAAGGCTCCGATCTGGCAGTAGCCAACCTCAACACCGCGATTTGCTTAGCCCGCCATTGTCAGCCGGTGCTAACTTTTCCGAGAGCAACAAAGCACTCGGACGCTCCACCAGCGTCAACTCAGCCGACTATAGACGGCGGCCTTTCGGCTCCGCTAGTCGGATCGTCAAGGAACCGCCACCTACGAGTGGTTCAGACCAGTCCGCAAGCGGTGACAAGCCTCCGCAAGAAATCAATGCTACATTGAATTCTCGGGGTACATCTATGCGAGCCCGGCCTCTAGGACATGCCCGCCGGGAAAGCATCCAAGCGAGGAGAGCACGGAGGGAGGGGGCAAGGGCAACCGACCTTGTCGAGGAGACCGATCAAGAAGTCGGAGAAGGAAGTGGAAACTCGGCGGAGCGGTTAGACGATTCCGAACTAGCCAAGCCCGTTTTCCTAAAAGGCCTTTTCAGCGTTTCTACGACATCGACCAAATCCGTACCGGCTATCCGCAAAGAATTAAAGAGGGTCCTCAAACAATTAGGCGTCGAGTATACGGAAATCCGAGGAGGGTTTACTTGCCGGCACACCCCGAGTATCGATATGAAGAAGATCGTGGACGGGCCTGACAGCCCGGCCCCTACTCCTGGTGTTCGCCGGCGCTTCAGTTTCGGCATTAGGAGCGAGCGAGAACGGGAAGAGCTTCGAGAGATGGACCGAGTACCGCATACGCCTCGTACTCCTGGGAAAGGACCACATGACAGGGGCGACTCCACGTCTGAGCTTTCTGATCAAGACAGCTTACACCGAGACGTTACCGGGTCCTCGAGACGAGTACCTGGTGAGACTACAACACATGTGCAAAGCGATTTAGGTGGAAACATGATTCTTGAATTCGAAATCGTCATTGTCAAGGTCCCTCTACTCTCGTTGCACGGCATTCAATTCAAGCGCATGAAGGGGAACACATGGCAATTCAAAAGCATGGCCGACCAGATCCTCAAAGAGCTTCGGTTGTAAACCTGCCCTCCTTACCGGGGAGGCTTGGCAGGCCAACCTTTCTCGACACAGTAGTAAATAATCGGGTTCCCAACAACGAGCACCCGGTTACGGACAAGTGGTAATTCGACTAGTGTTTTAGTTTGCGGGTTTTCCTATTAAACTGGTAGCGTTGAGCAAATTCTGCAGCATAGGCGGTTGTGAACTATTTCCTAATTAAAACTGATCTATATGTCACGGCGACAAGGATAGATGGGTGGTCTTTCGGTTGAATACAATCCCGCTCCATCGTTGCGTTGTCGGGCAACGCAGACCAGCGTCAAGGTCACCAATAAATCCTCTTTAAAGAGGTAGGTAGACATACAAACAGACAAGAAAGAAGGGGTTCTGATCAGAAAGAGATGGCAATGGTTGTATAAGACTAATATGATTTCGGGGATAAGCAAGGATTAGCGAGCCAGGCTTCACGACGATCATGTTTTCCTAATAGTGAATAGGAGTAGTAATGTAGAAAGTACATACATTGTCACAATGATCTATATGGCATTTGGCGCTATAAGCAGTTTCCCATAAGCCCGCTACCAATCTCAACGCATGTCATCCTCGATTGAGTTACAATACCCTGTGAAGATGAAACTTTGGGTGAGTGGTCTGTTGCTAGGGCCTGGATGGTCGGTACTTGCTTGTCAAATCTAACTAAATCGCCCAAGAAGTAGATATCTCAGGCTTATTGGCTTGGCGTCGTCGCCGCTTTTGCCCAAGTTTGGCTCATCTTCGTCGTAGATTAGGTGACTATCTCATCTAGGGCATATAGATTACACCTTTCTAAGTTGAGATGTTTAGATCAAGAGATTGTCTTCAAAGTGGCCGACTTTAATCCTAGTATAGGCATCAATTTCAGCATATAAATCCCTTGAGGCAAAATGGAGTCAAGTTGGCTGCCCTTTTCCATGAAAGAGATCGCTTAGATATTTCACTAAGATATACATAACAACACCACCTGCTAGGACGAGCCGTTCTTGCGCCCCCATCTTTAAAGAACCATGGATCGCATAAAATTGCCACAGTTGGTGGGGGTCGTAGTGCGGAATTCTTCGAAGAGGTGCCCTCAGCCTTGCGTGCTTCCTTCCCGTCAGGGTCCAGGCCCCTGGGTCAAATGACTCCCGCATGGATAACTGCTATACAATCAGTGATTAGTGGCCAGGCAGCGGCTCCTTCAGGCAGACAATTTTGAAACTTACTCTCAGGTATATAATATATCGAGGTCGCCTTCAAATAAAGAAAAATATTTAATATTAAAAAAAACAAGGCTATGTAATGAGATGTTTAGTACAGGGCCGAATAAGGGGCTCGGGTGGTGGAAAATACTAGCCGTCGCTTATATCAGACAGCCCGCCCTTACAACCCTCGGTATACTCGATGGGGGATGGTATGATGTATAGTAGAGATACCGGTGAGCCCACTTATCTCGTTGGCCATCTACTCTGCGCGAGAGGTGAGATGCATCTAGCTTACACACCCCCATTTTAGCGGAGCTTGTCCTCGACCCCGGACCGATATCACTAAGCACAAAAAGCATATTCCCCGGCCGGAAGTCTCTACGGTGATGCTACTCTTGTGTAAAACGCCAGGGATTGCAAGGACTACATGGGCATGCTCTTCGCCGTCTACTACGGATAGCAGGGCTTCATTCTCATAGATAAGATATGAATTGGGGAAGTTTTTCGACTATAGTACTGCACCGGGGCCTATATGCTCGAAGACGAAACATTTGTAAGTGCTATTAGGCCCACGATGTTCGAATTCGCCCATTAGCTGCGTAATATATCTAAATCCATTGCGATGTGAGTGAGGCGACGCAAAATTTGTGACTCGCTTATAGATCCTGATATTTGTGATTATACTCATCTTCATCGCCATATATACATTATTACTGAGAAAAAATGAGCACGCGTAGCCTACAGTGCTAAGGCCAGGATACATAAACGATAGATTTGCCATAAATCACGAGCCAGTGACGCAGCAGGAGCCCTCGTATTAGCCACTATGGAAGATATCATGTACAAGCAAGGGGCGATGGCCACTGGGGTGGTGGCCTCCTACCTGTTTGAACGGTGGTGTTATGGATTTTAACCCCCCCGTTATCCTTGGGTATCCTCGATGATAGCGTGGAAAGAGAGAAACGCAATAACTCTAACATGGTAGGAAGTGTTATATAAAGAATCTAGTAAGAGGTATTTCGACAAGACGATTTATGAACCGCAAATATGGTTCTGTGGCACGTTTTTATACGCATCGGCATTTATATTTTGACAAAAAGATGAAGGCAATCATGAGCAGTTTATGCTTACACAGATCGAATATGTATAAAATTATTCTATGTACCTCATCACTGGGCTGAGGCGAAGAGCGGCGCCTTTAGGTAATCAGGTATAGGTACAACATTATCATGGGTAAACCCCCTGCCTCTGAGAAATCGTCCTATTCGCCGCGCACCATTAAGCTTTCATTGGGGCACAATGTTTGTTGCGCGATTTCATCGAACGCCCTTCTTTCGATCTCGCACGCGACCTTTCTCCGTCGTGGCTAGCAAAAATCAATGACTGAGCAACTAGTTGGAAGGTTAAAGAACTCGGAAACCACTCGAGCCCCGCGTCTTCCCACCGTCAGGCTTTGAAATGATAGACGTATCCAAAAGCCTCGAAGAGGAATACATGTCCATCTATAAGCCCGAGCGAGATATTCTATCCCGTCCGTCTCGGAGAGTCTTTCGGAACAGGTACCAGGTGGTTGCTAAAATCGGATTTGGCTCTAGCTCCACCATTTAGCTGTGCCATGATCTTCAAAGTGTCCTCTTGCTACTACCCCTTGTACATATTCTAACTGGGTTCACCTGGTAAGGGAGCATACGTATGTGTCTCTCAAGGTCCACATCAACACCATGCAGAAAAGTCATGAACTTGAAGCCTACGAACACATTAAGAAGGACACAACTTACCCAGGCTCATATCACATCCGCTCACCCCGGGGATCCTTCAAAACCCAGGGGCTACATGGCAGCTTGATGTTATCGCACAAATGCCTCTCCTAGGTAGAAGAAGCGGAGCGCAAGAACCGCGGACCACGCGAGTTCATGAAATATAGGGCAATTCACATGTCTTGAGTTGTGTTCGAGGAGGTGAGCGCATTATCTCTTTGTGATTTTAGTCATACTCGAATTGGGAGTGAGGGATCGGGCAATGCTATGCCGATATTATCTAGGGCTCCAGAGATCATACTCGGTACGAAATGGAGCTACCGAATAGATATGTGGAGTGTAGGGCTGTCGGTAAGTACTTTCTAGACCATCTTGTCGCTCCGCGTCTAGGCTATCATCTAAATACTACAGGCTTGGGATATGCTTCATGCCAAGAAGCTCCTCGGCATCTATGATGTCTATGACCAGATGTTGAATGATGCACATCACTTGGCCAACATGATTGCATTGCTCGGCCCTCGAGGGTCGCTAAAGGGCGAGGAACGGACGAGGTTCTTGGACGTCATGACCGGCTTTGCTCTGTTGGAACCCAGAAAAGCGGCTCATAGCAAAGCAAGCTTGATCACATCCGTGGTTAACGGCCCCCAACGAATGATTCGGTACGAGGACTTGAACAATAATGAATGAGTTCTCTTATTATCGAAGGCTTAAAAATTACTGCTATTGTCGAATGGGAGTTTGTGTCGGGCCCTCAAATCAGAAGGAGATTAGAGGACAGCCGTCCGGGCGTGTAATATGTACAATGTACCTACTATATACATAGTAGCACGTTATATGAGTCCAGTCCATTGACAAGCTCGGACCTATGGGGCTAGACACTCCCCTCCAAGCCTGGTCCCCCCACTCTCCCACTCTCCCACCCTCCCCCTAGCGTGGTGCACAAACCCCTAGGTACATCGGGTCTGCAGGTAGGACCCGCCCGCGCAATAGGTACCTAATCGACAACCTAATCTATTGGGGACTAGGCAAGGTCCGACCCAAGGCCCGACCAGGCCACGACTGCCCGCCCGCCCTATGTCCCTATGTAGGTCAGCGTGCTACTGCCTTCGGTACTACTAGTGCGAGCACTCAAGCCTGGACAGCGTCCGGGTGACAACAGCTGACATTCACGGCCAAAAGCCAATCAGGTCGCGGAGTGCGGACCCGGTCAAGTGGTAACCACACCACATCCAACTCTGCCAACCTTGACGTCCGAATCGACACTTCTTGTTCCCAATCCCCATCAACAACCCTCACCCATACCAGCTCTCGTGCATATGTCTTCCCGGCTTCAACCGACACCGACAGAAATCAAACATCTTTCTGCCCCGGGCTCACCGCGCATGCTCAAGCTCAAGCTCAAAACGCCCTTCAAACTTTCTGCGTCCAAGTGAACATACCTAACTGTACACCAAAGAACCCATACCTAAGCCAATAGGTAACCATTTAGGCCCGCTTGTCAGTCTGGCCTTCGAAGGACACCTTAAAGGAAACCTCAAGAGAAAATCCTTTCATCCAACCCGCTATCACCGTTTGAATCAAGTTCTATATTCGATTTCTGTCCGATCTCTATTCGCCTGAACCTAGAGTCATACGACCATTTACGACGTCCAAGTCTATCCGATTCATAGTCACTATAACCTCATTGTCCAAGCTTAAGTTCCGAACCTCAACGAGAAGTCGATCGCTGTCGGCGCTTCCACGCAAACCCCTCACGCTCTTATCATAACGGCCAAAACTATTCGCGCTGCTACGGACTTATCGACACAAGAGGCTATTGTAGCCTGATAGTACTGGCATATCATATTACTCCATACGCCGACTACACTTCCTCCAAAAATGTACGGCCAACAGCATCATTATAACCACCCTGACCAGTCGTGGATGCATCCATCCTCCAATTATCAGCACCAGGCGCAGCAGGTTGCGCTCAACGCTGCCCAGCAGCACCATGGCCGCATCCAAGGCGGCCCCAACATGGGCGCGTCCATGGGCGGGCATCTCCAGGAGACAGGCATGGAAACTTTGACAGAGGACAATCGTCGCACCATGGGCTTCGTCGCCGACCTGCTCAACGAAAGCACCCGCGAAGCCGCTCTTCTAGAGCTTAGCAAAAAGCGCGAGCAGGTCCCCGAACTAGCTATGATCCTGTGGCACTCCTTTGGTAAGTTCCCTTACCTAAAGCCCCACAATGGACCGAGCCGTCTAATCCATGCCCCCTAGGCGTCATGACCTCCCTTATGCAGGAGATCATCTCGGTGTACAACCTTCTTAACCCCTCGCAGCTTACTGCCGCCGCGTCCAACAGAGTCTGCAATGCTCTAGCGTTGCTACAGTGTGTAGCATCCCACAACGATACTCGGACTCTGTTCTTGAATGGTACGACCCCTCCTCCCACCACACACCCGTAAAACACATTGCTAACGATACCTGATACAGCCCATATCCCCCTATTCCTCTATCCGTTTCTCAACACAACCTCCAAGTCCCGCCCGTTCGAGTATTTGCGGCTGACCTCCCTCGGTGTAATTGGGGCCCTTGTTAAGAACGACTCGACCGAGGTAATCAACTTTCTACTCACGACTGAGATCATCCCTCTCTGCCTTCGTATTATGGAGACCGGTTCTGAGCTCAGTAAAACTGTAGCTATCTTCATTGTCCAGAAGATTCTGCTTGACGACAATGGTCTCAACTACATCTGCGCCACCTATGAGCGGTTCTATGCTGTGGGGACTGTCTTGAGTAACATGGTCGCTCAGCTTGTCGAGCAACAAACCGCACGCCTGCTTAAACATGTTGTGCGCTGCTTTTTGCGCCTTAGTGACAACGCACGTGCCCGAGAAGCCCTTCGCCAATGTCTACCAGAGCCGCTTCGCGATGCTACCTTCAGCTCCGTGCTTCGTGACGACGCGGCAACTAAGCGTTGCCTCGCTCAACTGTTGATTAACCTCTCAGACAACGTCGTCGAGACCCCGACGGGAGATACTCATCGTTTGACCTAAGCTTATTCATCAAGGCTAACCTATAAGCTTCCAATTTCCCCAAAAACAGACATAGCGTCACCAAACGGCCCTCTGCTCCTGAGAGCTTATATATGCTCATTGCCTACCTAATGAAGAACGGAGCCATCGGGATCATTTTTGACTCTGGTCCCTGGCACATATTAATTAATGCTTGATGTCCTAGGGGAAGACTTTTATGACCGTCTTTCGGGTCGGTCACAGTCGCTCTTCTCGTTGGGCTCATTCAACAGGATCCAGAGTCATAGGTCTAGATGAGCCGAGTCACCTCAAGGTGTCTAAGGACGTGCTATTAGGTCCTAACCCACCTCTTCCCCCGTCGTGTTTCTTTTACACATTTCCCCTGGAGTTAGAGAGACGATATACCCGCGTGGAATAATCGGACATTCGGCATCCTATATGCTCGCGAACATGCGAGTTTTATACCCTACAAGCCCTGCATTCTGGTGCATAGATGGCGTTCAGCGGGCAATGGTCTCCTTTTCTTTTAAGCTTTTATTTTCTATCTTATGTCACGACTCTAGCAGCTACTAGTCCTCTACGAGACATTACGTACCATATGATCTTCGTCATGGCGTGTTCGCGCACGTAGGATGGTCGGAGGATGAGGAATCTGCCTACGATGCTATAAGGTCAGATTCCTAGTGCCCCTATATCCATGGTCGTTTGGTTCGGTCCACTCTCTCATTAGCTAAGCTGGTATTGAGTCGTTGGTGCTGTTCTGTTTACGTGCTGCATTTGCGTCGGAAGGAATGGGCTTAGGTGGGCGGCGTTGGAAGGCATATTCATAATGCAACATATTGCTTCCCCTTCCCCGTGTTTTCTTTCATCATTTGTTCATTATCCGGGTTCGCTTAGATAGAGAAAAGTGGGGAGTTTTATGATGACGTGGGTTCTTTCTGGTCTGATATCAGTTGACGGGAGTTAGGGGCGCAACGTCTAAACACAACCTACGGGGTGTGTGGTTGGATGCTGCGTACATCGTTCCATATAAGCGGAGGCATCAGTTTTGTACGTGTATATGAGCGGCGGCGGCAGCAGCAGGAGCGATAAGTATTGCCCCAGGGAAATATCGGACGGTCCAAAGATACCAGGTACAAAGTGAAAAGTCTACGAACTCGAGTGCGGGAAAGAGGCCGTGGGGTCGTTTAGTACGCGGAGACGAAGAGACTACACTAACTACATGAGTGGAAATAATAATGTTACAATCCTATCTAACTCATTCTATTCCTTGTTGAGTTATGTAACCTGCATTGGCTACCCATTATCTTATTCCGTTGAAATACTAGATAGTCATTGAGAGAAAAGGGTTCATTGAAACAAGCATAGTAGATTATTTTAAAAAGAATTGTAGTATGAGATCTTGGCTAAGGAGACAAATGATCAAGGTCACGTATGTAACTGGTACGGTAGGTCGGACGACGCAAGTCTCTTACGAATGAGAAGAATACATATTAAGGATACCAATTAACGTTTACTCGCCGGTTTCACAACCCCTCCTTTCCATCCTCATCCCTTCGTGTATATTTCCTAGCTCGACGTCCGGAAAACCATTCCATTTCGCTCATAGCTTACAGTTCGACCCTTCGTACAAGTCTGAGGTATTAATTAAGCCAATACATACGCCTGCCTAGTCAATGCAAGCACAGCCAAACGTCTAATAGGTGAAACAGATAGAGTCATCGACGACAAACAGTGGCGGAAGTAAGGGGAGTGATTACACCGTCTTGGGGGCAGTGCCGTTCGAAACACAATCGATGCCTGGTATTGCGCTCGTGGGATCAGGGAGGGTATAAGGAAGACACTCGAAAATTCTATCGTCACAGAATTCGGCCTTGCGGCAGTCGTGGTACGTCACCCAGTCACTCCCGCTGTTGCATCTGTCGACGCGGTTGAAATCCGCATTGCAGCGTCTGTCACCCTCTTTGCATTGGCTGGCATCCCCTCGGGGCCCGTTTCCGAGTGATTGTGTGCGGGTTTCTTTGTGAACTGATTTGGGAGGGGGATCGGTGACTATAGGGACGCAAACCATGTGCAGGCGATGGCAGAACGTGCCGGCCTGGCACGAGCTATAGCTCACCCACTGGTGATCGTCGTTGCAGAACAGGATCTCGTCGAGAGACCAGAGGCAGGCACGGTCGCCAGGGGTACACTCGTTACTGTTGGGCCTGTGTTTATCATTATTTTCGACCGTCCTTTTGTCTGGTTCGATTGCTGCGGTGGCTGTGGCGGGCGGCGTGGGAATAGTCAGGGCCGGGACAAACTTGTCATATGTACCGGTAGTGGCAGTAGTGGTGATACTTCCCGGCAGGATTATCGGCTCCCCCATGGGCTCCTGGAATGAGCCCGGGAATGAGCCCGGGAATGAGCCCCGGGGAATAGGGCCAGGACCAGGTATGGCTAAAGCAACCAGGGCGTGGACGAGGCGGTCCATTGTGGATTCAAGTATGGGTTATGTGGGTAGTGCCTTTTTTNAATGATAACGAGGCGGACGTTGGATGTCGGTCCAGTGTGTTTGATGCTCGTAGATATGTGGTTGTTATTGAGGGCGACGAAAGTCTGGCGAGTTGGAGACGTTGGGATTCTAATATGGACAAGAAATATGGGGTGTAGAAGATACGGATACCGTGATGACTTCCCCAGCAATTGTTGGCTACCTCTCTCTCATAGTATAAACCTGGGTAGGTGCACCCCATCTCCTTCAAGGCGACGGCCGAGCGAGTTAGCTCCCTTTGTAAGAATAGCAACCACGATCGAGAGATGCGATGTTATTTATTTCCTTCCGCATCGTTTCCACTCACTAGGTAGGTAGGATTGGGACCTTATCTGGCTATGAGGCTTCGTCGTCGTCGCCGTCATCACTATAAGGATTCGTTAGCACCCTCCTC
Organism: Xylaria multiplex; assembly: GCA_011057905.1. Lineage (NCBI taxonomy): Eukaryota > Fungi > Ascomycota > Sordariomycetes > Xylariales > Xylariaceae > Xylaria > Xylaria multiplex. The sequence goes on along the minus strand of WUBL01000276.1, from coordinate 6,611 downwards.
CCTTCCCCCTTATTTCTCTTATCTTCTCTTCTTTATCTCGGTAGTTTACGATAGTGTGTGCTCCCATAAAAATAAATGTGTCTTGTTCGTAACACGTGAAATGTCAGCTCATATCGGGAAACAAGGCTGAGGCTGGTGTTGAGGTGGCGCTATCGTTATAACTGTTTATACGTGAGCTGGGAATGGACTGAGATTGGCGGTAAATGGAGGCTTGAATATGAATTTGGCAGAGCATTATTTATTTCATCATCAGTTTTTAGACGTCTAGACACGTCTATTCCGCATAGGCAATATAACTATATCGATAGCAAGTCGTCGAATTCGCTAAAGTACTAGCAATAGATCTGATCTAGTACCTAAGTATTTGCTTCTCGCTTCTTCCAAGACACAATGAATTTGTTGTCAGCTAAAATAAGGTTCGTATTGTCAGTCTGGTGACTAACCGCTGGCAATAGGGTTTGGCCCTTCTGCCATCACTCCTGTTTTCCTTTTAAAACCAAGAATCTCAGGGAAGAGACCATACGACCAAAACAAAGTGTTGCCGAGATTCGAAAATGACATTTTCGTGGTATGAATTAACCTCGGAGTGGTACCTCGGAGTAAGTTTTCGGGTCGTTGACCGAGGTGGTGGGCTGACAAGCGCTATGTACCGAGTGGAATAGGCGCAATCGTGCGTATGACGACTCCTAAACCACTTCGGGAACGAAACTCTATCAAAAGCAATAGAGTAGCACCCTAGCTGGCCATAAAAAAAAAAATAAAAAAAAAAAGCAAATCGCCAATTGATCATTAGGTCATTACCACCACATTCTCCCTGGAGTAATTCGCATTTGACCCCCCNTTTGAATATTACCGCTCCGCTTCTTCCGAAGTATCAGCGGCATCCTCGGGTTTCCGTCCATACCACACATAGTACGTAGCGAAACAATGTATTGAGCTGTCGTGAAACATCTTGACGCAACCGGCGTAGAGAGTTTCCGCCTGTTCAGGCGTCACGCCGATGTATCCGAGTATCTTATCGCTTGTAGGCAACAATAGCTCGGCGTTGACACTAAGAACAGCACCGCGCCGTCGTGCTACAGGATCTGTGGGCCATGAACCGTAAGGAACACGGTAGGTCTTCTTCTCGATGTCCACGAACCCGGCTTCTTTCATGATATCCCCCATTTCCGGCACAATAGGGATCTTACGACCTTCGCTGGTCTCAGCTGCGGACATCATATGATCCATATATCTGTTAACCGGAATACTGGGGTCGACTGTGCCGTCTTCCTTTTCGGCTAGCCAGTGAAACTCTTGCAGTTCAAGCCAGCCGCCGGGCTTTAAGTGTCTGTAGTACCGTTTGAGCATGATGGTCGCAGTTTCGCATTTGGTACATAGGGGTCATTGTCAATCAATACTTACGCTATAACACTTTCGATAACTGTTGGAGTCGACCTCATGTATGCAGAAGCTTCACGCATGTGGATGAAGTCATAGTCGTTATCGTGGACCTACACCCTCCACGCTTATGAGTTACCGCTTAGGCGATCGACTAAACAATTTGGTTACGTGAGAGACTCACCCATGTGTCTTCAACATCATCTACTTGGAACGTTACATTCGGCGGAACCCTTTTTCGATCATCAGTCAAGCCGTGTCAGTCATTTCGGAGGATTGCGATATGAACCTACGAAGTGGGCTGTATAGGACTGAGATCGACGCCCAGAATATTGGTATCTGGATATCGATCTCCCACTAGAGCCGTCGCAGTCAGCAATGCTCTGAGCGGGGCGTGAGTATTGGCAGTGATAATTACTTTCGATTGCCCACAATCCTATACCGGTCGCAAGATCCATGACCTTTTTAGGCGGCTCGGCCATTGGTGCTAGAAACAATTGCTGATCTAGAATATCCATCACCAAGATATGCATGAGCTCTTCACGTTGCTGCTCGATTTCATCGTTCGGTAAGCTGTAACGACCCTCGCGGTACGCATGATACCTGAGAATTAGGCCAGTCAGTAGGTCTGACGCCCTTCGCTCGTGAAGTCGGCTGCTGTTGCTCTCTCACCTTCGTCCGCCCTCCCATAGGTGCCTGTCGGCTCCAGTCTCCAGCGACATGCTCGTTCTCTCAGTGATCCAGTCGGAGGTACCCTGAGTGGAAGCCATTGTGTATAGCATGCGCTTCGCGCAGGGCGAACGGAAGTATTGCTGGGCGTTGACGACAAATTGATTGTGGTGAAGAGAAGGAAAAGGCTCATGCCAAGTAGGCACGCAATAGGCTTGAGGAAATAGCCAAGAGGGAAGGGGAAAATTTATTGATTGGGTGAATCGACAAAGGGTGGCAGGGGGTAAACCGATTTGGTTGTTTTCCGGGATAACAAGTCAAGACAAGCGACCTAGGTAGATAGCGTATAGGCTAGACTAGACTGTCTGTACTGGGAAGTGTGGGGATTGGTCTCTTTAAATGTTTTCCAGGAATTGGGCGGGATTTCCCAAATGTCGTAGTGTATGCAATGCAAGGGTAAGGAGAGGACGGTGAAGAGGCCGGACACACGCGAAGCGAAATCAAATATGGCTAGGGAATGTAGAGAGAAGCTTTTAAGAGGCCCAAGCGAGACACGATGGCACCAAGTAGAGCCAGTGACTGGTCGTGACTGGTCGCCGGCAGCTATCTCCATCCCCCTTCACCCCTGGAGTTTTGGAGGGGCGCAACGCTGATTCCAGGCCCAAGGATCCAGGGCTGGGCAGTGCTGACCAGTGACGACGAGTTACCTAAGCAGCCTAAGCTAATGGTCTAGCTCGTTATTGGTGAGCCATTCTCTCGGGACGAAAAGCTCTGTGGTCCTTGGTTGTTAGAAAATGACGGGTACCTATTCAATCCATGCAGAGCGAATGCTGTGCGCTGTGCGCACACAACCTGACCGATATCAGTTTTGGGGAAAGCCCGTGATAAAGTTCCTAACCCTTTGCACACCGACCTGCCTCACCAGGCAAAGCTGGCATTAAGTGAGGGAGGGAGATATTGTCGAGCGTGGGGTGTTCGGATTGTATTGTTTAAGTGATGTGTTATCCGGACAACACACGGCATTAAGAATCTCACCCACCTTTCTTTTTGTTCCCCAGTCTACTGCATGGTCGGTGCCATTCTGTCGGTAGCCGCGTCGATGGCCTCCGTCATGTTGGGATGCTTGGATGGCTGCTACTGTATTGTCCGTGTGTAGAAACCATCGAGATCTACCTAAGTATGCTTGTTGTGGGCATCGAAAAAACCGAACCCAGTTCCCGGGAACCAAGAACCAACGAGGGGTTGAGACAGACCCAGCTGGTTCCCGGCGCGGTGTATTCGTCCCTCGCGTAATCCGTCTTGTCGGGATCGTGGTAGTAATTGTTAGCCCGTCACATGCAACACAGAAAGTACCTAGCGATAGGAGGCGCCTAGCCTACCACTGCGCTGGGTCGGACCACTTCACACTGGTCAGAACGCTGGCCGGGCGAGAGCACTAAGCGGCACGGCAACGAAGTTTGTGCATCCTGACTCGTCCGTTCTTCCGTTGACGAATGCTCACCTGCATTAGATCGATGCCCCGTTTTCCTATTTCTAGTCCCGTGCACCGTCGCGGCCGCGTCACGAAGTAATTTTCAGCTTGACCGCCTAATGTAGAATTGTGAGCTGACCAACCCCGACGAGAATCAAGATGAGAAAAGAGTATAGTACCGTATTAACTCACCAAACTCATACCCAACACTATTAAAATATTGGCTTGGCATTACTAGAATAAGCATAGTTAGCAAGCTATTTATAATAGCAAATATTATAAAAGCATATACATTTTTTACTTTTAGTATTTAATTAATTTTTTTAAATAGCGTATAATAGCTTAAAACTAAATAAATTATATAATTTTAACTAATTAACTTAAATTAACTTAATTTGTTTAAATTTATAATAAAAATTAATAATATGCTTTTTATTTAATTGCCTAATATAAAAATAAACTTTTTGTTACTTAAAAAAATAGCATTTTTGCTAATTATAAAGCTTAAAAAGCGTAAGCTAAAAAAAAAAAANGTATTTTAAAAAACAGTTATTTATTTTTAAAGCTTATTAAATAAGTTTAAAAGCAGTATTTATATAAAAAAAAAGTAAAAGTATTATTGTTTTTAAAAAATTATTATATTTTATTTATTAATAATAAAATAAACTAGTATATAAAGCTAACTAATAWTWNTTRMTARYRTWTTTTTTATTTAAWWAGCTTWATATAAACTATACTTTTAAAAAATAGCTATTTATTTTAAAATTAATAATAAATTTATTATTTTAAGCTCATAAAATTAACCACAAAAAANTCTTAGGTATTTATATACCTAAATGTAGTTTAAAATAGCTAAAAATAAAGTTAATATTATAAAGATAACCGAAGCGCTTCGAATCCACCCGAGCACTGGTCTAATTCTAGAACGCTGTACACCAAAAGGCGGCGTTACTTTACATGGGAAATACATTCCCGAGGACACCATCATCGGTGTGAACTGCTGGGTCGTCAATCGGGACAAGGGGATTTTCGGCGACGACGCCCACAGCTTCCGACCGGAGAGGTGGATCGATAGGGACCCAAAGGATGTGGCACGTATGAGAACAAACATGTTTACGGTACGCATACGTCTATCTGTATTTGCGTCCCAAAAAGAACCCGGGAGCAGCACTACTGACAATCATGCAGTTCGGGGCCGGTGCGAGGAATTGCATCGGAAAGAACCTGGCCATGATGCAACTCACTAAGATCATTGTAGAGCTCTACAGAAATTTCCAAATCACACTAGTCAACCCGGATAAGACGTGGAAGGTCTCTGGTGGGTGGCTGACCAGACAGACAGATATTGTCTCGGTGCTCCGCCAATTCAACTTGCAGCTGAGGGCACGAGGTGAGTAGCTAGGTGAGTAATTTCCGAAACGAGGTGAGGCTGAATTCCAACACCGAGACATCATAAGATTCCAGCGATCCTGGTGTTCATCCATGTGACACAGGAAAGCAGGCTGCGTACAACACTATGTCCTAACACAACTGCGGCCTAATAACAAATCGTATTAGCCTCTTGGAAAGCAGGCTGCGTGCAGTGCTACTCAGTACGTCTAGGTATATACCCCACCTAGTAGTCACGTCGGACGGACGATAAAGTTGATGCCCTATTGCTTGTAGTTGCGTCAGAATATAGTATTGTATGCAGCCTGGTTCCTAAGAAGGTAATGCGATTTGTTATTAGGCCGCAGTTGCGATTGACTACATCAAGCACGTGCCACCGGGTGAGAAATGTCGGTAAGTAGTTGGATTTGATTCCGAATACTGCTATTGGAAACATTGGCTCCGTAGCTAGACCGCCACCTCCCACATCCTGTTTCTATTATCCTATTGAGCATCACGATAGCGAGCTGGCCGCGCATAATATCGGGCGCGCTGAGTATTTATATGTGCGTTTCGGGTGTCACAGCCACAGAATACTTCAATGTACCTACGAGATGAACTTCAGTCGGTTCATAGGCGGCGGCAAACATCGCGAACCCCTAGGGAGGTCCATTACCACATTTCCGACAAAACTAAATTCGAAATTCGAAATTCGAAATTCTAGGTTTGCCCCACTAGTTCAGCAACTATTATACATATCTATAGCTCATATAAATCAATCAATTAATCAATCAATCAATCAATCAACTATATATTAACATATTGTAAAAATGTTATGACATTTTAAATAAGTGTTGTTGCTTCGCGATCGCGCGCAACAGTATTAACAAAAAAAACTTCGGCGTTAAACCGACTGCAGACTATAGATATAGCCCGCGCGCTATAGTCAGCCAGTTAACCTACTATACAGACCCCACCATACACCATACATACAGACCAGGCCATACATACAGACCAGGCCATACATATAGACCAGGCCATATAGACCAGGCCATATAAACCAGGCTATATAAATCAGTCAGTCAGTCAGTCAACTAGTTAACCAGTGTTAATAAACCTAGGTCTAATAAAGCGTTAAAAATTCCTTTTTTTTGGTTTTACTAGTTATTGTACAAATAGGATATAGTAAGGCAAACCCAGAATTTCGGATTTCCAAAAACTAAAATTCGTTTTGTCGGAAATGTGGTAATGGCCCACCGTCAACCCCACCAAAGAGCAGCCTTTCAACCAATCACCTGTGGCTCCATTAGTGTCCAAGTGCCGATCCATCCTTATTGTCACATCTGGTTGAGACATAGTGGCCATTCTACCCACTATGCCAGGTTTCCGGCAAAAGGAACGTGGAATAACCAAGGTGGCATTGGTTACTTCAGAATGGACTATATAGTACGGCAACCTCAGACCCCGCAGCCTCCGGTAGGGTGACCAGCCCTGCGGCCAGGCTCGGCCAGTCTGTCTAGGTATTACACCGTGACTCTTATCCCAACATATTAGTATTACTCTAGTGTACAAGTTCACTATTTAATTATAAAGTTAGTTAATTAAATAAATAAATGTTTTAATAATATAACGCATGTTTTACTTAAACAAGCCACCTTTTTATAATATATTATAATAGTTAAATTTTTATAATATAATATTTATTTTATATTTAAATAACTTT
>WUBL01000275.1:0-24527 GCA_011057905.1 Xylaria multiplex | reverse complement strand
CTGCTTGCTATTAAAATAGCATAAAAAGTTTTTAGATATAGCTATTTATTATATAAGACCTTATAATAAATAAGGAGCTTTAAAAAAGCAGGTATATTATTTTAACTAATTAGCTTGCAAAGTTAGAAAATAATGCGTATAAAAATATTGCTAAAAAAGGCTAAAAGCTAAAGAGTAAAAAAACTAAAGCGATTAATAAGCTAGTATTATTAAAAGCATTAAAACTACAATTTTAATATATAATTTAAANCAAATTATATAGCTTTTTTTAAAGTATATATTAAGAGATAATTAATTATAGCATTAGCTACTTTTTAATTATAAAGCTAGTTAATATTAAAACTTACTACTAAATTATATTAAAAGCGTAAAAAAAAAAAGTATATAGTAAACGCAATATATATAGACTAAAAATATTGCTAACTTAAATACTATAACATATTATAAGCTTATTATAAAAAAAATAAATGCAGCAAGAGTAAAAGTAAGGCTATATAGCTTTTTAGTTAGCAAAAAGTTAACTAGTGTTTTTATTAAAAACTTTAAGTTTAACTAAGCTATTAAATTATTTAAGGTTAATAAGCAGGCTGTTAAATAGTTATTTTTTTTTGCTAAGGCTATAATGCTAGCTTAAAAAATAAATAAAGCTAATATTAAAAACTTAAAAAAGCTAGTTTATATTAAGCTATAAACATTTAGTTTTATTATTTAGTATTTATATTTAGCAGTTATTAATATAAATTTAAAAGCAGATTTAAACTTATTAAATTAGATATTAGGCTATAAAAATATTTGCCTGCTTATAAACAGCGTTTTTAAAGCTAAAAATGCATTTTATATCTAATATTGCTAGCTATAGCTAGTTTTTAGCTTTAGCATAAAGTGCTTAAAATAAAAAACTAATTATAAATACTTTATTTAAAAGCTAAGCAAATATATTTATTAGCTAAAAGTATAAGTTGCTAGGCAGCCTAAGACTAAAAAAGAGTTTTTAAGCATAAAAAAAAGAACTAGGATTTTTTTNAAAATAACATAAAAGATATTAAGGTCTTTAGGAAAATCTTTAAAAAGTAGGCGTATTTAGACTAATATATAGCGCTAGTTATAGCTTAGACTAATATGTAAAACTAATATATAGCGCTAATTATAGCGCTAAAAAAGTTTATATATAGCTAAATAGCTTTAGGTAATATGCCAACGCTTTTTATAAACTATGCCCTAATATTTTTAAGCTGCTTTATTATCCGGTTAACTTTTTAGCACTAGCAGATATATATAAAAAGGTATTATTTACCTATAAGTAGTAATATATTATACTTTAAGAAAGTGCTTATTAGTGCTATATAATAATGTTTGTAGTTAGCGTACTAGGTTAATATTAAGGCTAGGCAGTAGGTGGTGGTGTTAATAATAGGTGGTGGTGTTAATAATAGGTGGTGGTGTTAATGATAGGTGGTGGTGTTAATGATAGGTGGTGGTGTTGATAATAGGTAGTGGTGTTGATAATAGGTGGTAGTGTTAATAATAGGTGGTAGTGTTAATGATAAGTAGTGGTGGCAATAGTAGGTAATAGCTAGCAGGTGCTTTTGTTATGCTGTGTTAGTATCTTGATTTATATAAGTGCAGCTAATAAAATTAGATTTTAAAATGTAGAAAAAAAAGCATTACTTAGCAACCTTTAAAATTTAATAAAAATTATATATATATATAGCTTTTAATTTGCTAATTATATACATATAATTTTTATAGCTTAAATTATAAAAAGCATAGTATTATAAATAAATAAAATATAAAAATTAATAGTAAAAATAAATAGTATAATAAAAGTATATATAGTAATTAAAAGGTGCATATATAATAAAAAAAGGTAATAAAAAAATAAAAGCTAATTAAAATTAATATTAAGTAGTTATTTAACTTAATTAAAGCAAAGGTAAAAATAGTATAATTTAAAAGGTTTAGTAAGCTTATTAAAAGTTAATAAAAAAAATTTATTATATATTTAAAGCAATTAATAAACGCTTTATTAAAACGCTTAATAAAAATAATTACTTTTAGTTAGTAGTAAATATTTTATTTTTTAGCTATTTATATATTTATTTTATAATAGTTTTAGCTGCTTAATTATTTATTTATTACTATATTTTGTATTTATACCCCTTATTTATTTATTATGCTTTTAAGCACTGGTTATATTTTTAACTTTAGCAGCAGTTGCTATTTTAACTTTGGCAGCAGTTGCTATTTTAACTTTAGCAGCAGTTGCTATTTTAATTTTAGCAGCTATTTTTTTGTTTTNAGCTATTAGTTTTATATTTTAGTTCTAATATATATATAATAATATTTTAAATCTTATTTTTGTGCTTTTTATAATAAGGCAATATTAAAAAGGCTAGTTTTTTAGTAGATTTTCTAACTAATTAGCTTTATTAAATAAAAACGGAGTTTAAAAAAAAATAAGCTGTTTTATTAGCAATAAATTAGCAGTAAAGCTATTTTATAGCTTAAGTCTGTTTTTAATTTGCTTTTTTTTAAATTTTGTTAAAGCATAATAAAGCTAATATAAATTAGTATATATATTTTAATTTTATTACTTTATTAATAAGTATATAACTAACTTTATAAAAAANTAAAAGTATATATTAGCTAGTTATTATTTTGCTTTGCTTAAGGTTTATTATTTATAGTAAGGTTAAGTTTTTATTATATTATATTTTGTTAGCTACTAGTTTTATTAGTTTAAAATTGTTAGTAATATAACCTTGCGTTTAAAAATAATATTTATATACCTTAGTTTTTGCTTGTTTAGCAATATTGCTAATTATGCTGCTTTTACGTTTTTTAGCTATAATTTCTAATTGCTATTAAAAANCTTAAAAAATAAAAACATAGTTAAAGTAAAAAAAAAGCTTTTATTTTAACTACTTAAATATTATAACTTTATTTAAATTATTATGTTTATAAGCTATAATTAATATATTTATTTTTTAAATATAATTTTTTTATTTTGTTTAAATAGTTATATTTTTTATAACTATTTTTTTTTTTTTATTTATAAAATTAGCTAAATTTTATAAGTYTRTTTTRTAARTAYTAATTAWAAAATTRGCTARACTTTATAATTAGTAAAACTATAACAAGCTATTAARTATATATAAAACTTGTAAAAGCCTTTTTTTTATATAACTGCTTAACTAACTTGTTTTTACTTTTTAAAAAGCTRTTAAATATARATARTAARGTATTRCTRCTTAAAAAAAACRGGRTTNAAGNTGTATAWAAGGNATTAAAGYARGTAAAACTAATAAGCATTAATAATTTTTAGCTAGCTAAGNCTTAAAACTATTAATTTTTTTTGCCGCTTATAAAAAATCAGGCTATAAAACAAATAAAAATATTTTTAGTTACTTTATAAGATAGGTTTTATTTAAATAGCAGTTTTAATAAGTTTTATTTATAAGTTTTGTTTATAAGTTTTATTTATAAAAGCAGCAAGTTTTTGCTTAATAAAACTATAGGCTTTTTTNAATGTTTAATATATATATGTATTAAAATGTTATTTTATATATTAAAGTATTTAATATTAAGCTTTAGATTAAAAAGGTTTATTTAAAAGTTTAGGTTTATAGCTTATAGTTATAAAACTATAGGCTAAGCTTTTAGTTTTAAAAAAATATTAGAGATAATATTATATGCTTTAAACTTATAAATAGGTTTTAAAATAAAGTTAAATATAGTGTAAAAGCTTTAAATAGTTAGTAGTTAGTGCTTTTATAAATAAGTATATAGTATTTGCTTGGCTAATAAAAAAAAAAAGCTTAAAATATTATTAACTAGTATTTTAGTAGTTTTTTTACTTTTTTTATTAGCAAAAGTTAAATTAAATAAAATAAGTAAAAGCTTTTTTAGTTTTAGCTGCTTATTTAAATATTATAAGTTAAACAATAAATATATTTAGTACTATAAGTTAGATCTTGTTTACTTTAAGCAGAAAGTGTAAAACAATTTATAAAAAAATGGTTTTAATAATTACAGAAAAAAAATGTTGCATAAAATCTGCCGATAACTTTTAAAAGCGGTAAAAAAATAATAAAACTTAAGCTTATTGCTAAAAAACATATATAAAAAATAAATATTTTAAATAATCTAAAAAACTTAATATAGGGTTTTATTATAGGCTTAAAAANTTTAATAAATAATATTATTATTAAAAAGCAAAAAGTATAGCTATTTTGCTTTAGTTAATATTTAAAGCTAATATAATTAGTAAAGTTTTGTTTTATTTTAAGCTTTTGTATTTTTATAGCAAAACTTTACTTTTATAGATTTTTTAAAATAATAGTAATAATAATAATAATAAAAAAGCTTTAATAAATACTATAAGGGACTTTTTTTATGTTTATATTATTTAATATAATATAACTTATTAAATTAGTAAGCGGCTTAAAGATTTGATTAAGCTAAAGAGCTTAGCTTAATTTGTAGCTTTTGCTTGTAATATTAAAATAATAAAAGATAAGCTAAACAAAAAAAAATGCTAAGATTAGTATAATATTTAAAAAAAAGTTTAAATTTTTAGTTTTAATAATTAATTTTGTTAATACTGCYTTTTTTATAGCGCTGTATTTTTTTNAACTTTTTTNAGCTAAAAAGCAGCTTTTAAAACGTTAAAATTAAAGCTTTTTTAGGCCCGCTTAACTAAAACTAATGCTTAGCTATTTTTTTTTTATAAATATTTTAGGCAAATATAGTAATATAATTATATTAAAACTAGAAACTATATATGCTATAATAAAAAAAATTAACTAAAAAAAATAGGCTATTAAAAAGCAGCTTAATAAGCTAAACTATAAAAAAAGTATGTTATTTAATTTTTAAAATAAGATCTAAGATAAGGCAATAGCTTTAAAAAATGTTTAAAATTAAGTTTTTAGCTTTTTCTAATAACTTATTTGCTAATTTAAGTAGTAAGTAATAGCTTTATTTATATATATAATATAATATAAAATAACTATATGTTAGCTTAAAATATAATAAAACTGCTAGTATTAAAATAAATAATAACGCTGTTAATATATACTGCTGCTAATATATACTGCTATATATAAGAATTTTTTTTAWTTTTAATTATTTTTTTTTGTTTTTATAAATTGTTATAGTATATTATAGCATATATTTTATATTTACTAAATATATTTTCTATTTAAAGCAGAAGTTATTATTGCTTATAAATAAAAAAATTTATTTAGTAATAACTTTTTATTATGTTATACTATTAAATGTTTTTTAAGTTACAGCTGCAATAATATTTTTAAGTAATTTTTTAAGTAATATTATTATTATATAACTTTTTTAATAACTTATTTAGTAAAAAAAACAGCTAAGCTAAAAAAAAATTGCTAACTTTTTTAAGATTTTTGTATTTAAAGTTAGTTAAAGCTTTAAAAATATTAAGCTAATTTTTAAAATTTATATTTATAAGATATAACTTTTAAACCTTATTTTTAGCTATATTTTTTTTAATATTATAAAAGCATATAAAGGTAATAAAAAGAATATAATTAAACTTACATGCTGTTTTAGGCTTATAGCAATAATAAGCATTTAGGCTATGCTACTATAGCAAATATTTACTTATTATAAATAAAAAAANGTTATAAAAAAGCTAGGCGCCTATTTTAATATTATTAGCTAGGTTGCTACTTTTGCTAAACAGGTTGCTACTTTTGCTAAGTAGTAATAATAATAGCAATAGCAATAGCAATAGTAATATATTATTAGCGTTATAAAACCTTACTTTTAAAAGCAAATATAGTATATATAAAAAATATTTAGCGCTAATAGCTTAAATAAATAAGGAAATTATATAATAAGTAAATAGTATAAATAGCTTAATTTTATTAATAAGCTAAAGCTAGCTATATTTATTTAAATTTTGCTTGTTTTTGCTAGTAAATATTAAAACTNAAAACTATTAAAANTTATTAAAANTTATAAAACTAGCTTTTTNACTGCTAAAAAAGCATATTAGTTTTAAATCTTTTTAATTTCTACTAGTAACTTAGTTTAGTAAATATAAAATTTAATTTTATAAGGCTAGTATATTACTATAAAAATTATATAACTAAGATAACGTTTTATAATATATTTTTACTTTTAATAATAAAATTAAGTTTTAAAAACTATAAGCGGCTATATTAAGCTGCTTAGATGCTAAAAAAAGGCAAATTAGCTACTTTAAAAATCTAGTTTAGTAGCTTAAAGCAAACGCAGGTATTAGTAATATAAATAACAAAAATAATAACAGTAAAAATAATAAAAANCAATAATAGTAATAATAATAAAGATAATAAAAACAATAAATAAAATTAATAGTAATAATAAATATAAAAAGTAATAAATATATAAATAAAGTAATAAATAAAAATAATAAATAAANGATTTACGCTTTTAAATGCCTTTAAAAANGTATATTAAAANTTAAATATATTAAAAAAATATAACTTTTTTTATAAAAACTGCAAATAGTTTTTATTAAACTTAGTTTTTATAGTTTTTWTTTTTTTTTTTAAGCTTATTTTTTAATTAAAGCTATTTTAAAGTTACTTAAAAAGTATATAAAGTAGGGTTAGCCTTTAGTAAAAACTATACTATATTTAGGTTAGGTAGCTACTTAAAATAAAAAATAGCTAATATATACTAATATATAACAAGTAAATAAATAGGTTATAAAATTAAATTTAATTTAGTAAGTGATTTATTATAGCTATTAATTGTTTTATAGCTTATAAAAAACTTATTAAAACTAACCTAATTTTAACTAGTTATTAAGCAGGTTTAAATATTATATATTATTTTACTTAAAAATATAATAACCTACTATTTTATACCTAAATTATATATTTATTTATTAATGCTATTAATTTCTACCTATATTTAAATTACCTATATTACTAATATTGCCAGCTTTTACAACTTTATATATTAATATTACGCTTTATATTTACCTATTTTATAATTTATCTACTTATAATACTATAGATTTTGTAATTTAAACAATAAAAACAGCGTTTGTAAAATTAGTATATTTTTAGCTTTTTTGTTATATATTTTTTAATTAATTTAAATAACTATGCTAATTTTANTAAATTAATTAGTAGTTTACCTACCTTTTATACTTACTACTTATACCTATACTTATATTTATACTTATACTTATACCTATATTTATACTTATACTTATATTTATACTTATATTTATATTTATACTTATACTTATACTTATACCTACCTTTACTTGCTACTTTTTTTATTTTATTTACTTTTATTTACTTATAATATTATACTTTTTATAATATAAATAATAAAAGTATTATATGCTTATTTAGTATATTAAAAGCTATATATATATGCTAATTTTATTAAGTTTTAAGAAGTTGCTAATTTATACCTTATATTTATATTTTTAAGTTAAGTTTTTTTAGCTATACTTATATAAATTATAATATTAGCTTTATATAATAAATATATTATATTAACTTTATTATTTTATGCTAGCTATAAATATTATTATATAGTGCTAATAAACACTTTTTTAAAATATAACATATTATTACTTATAAATAAATAGTATTTTTTTATATATATTTGCTAGTGCTAAAAAGTTAACTAAATAATAAAATAACTTAAAATATTATAGTTTTTTTTTTATTATAGTTTTTAAAGTTATATAAGCTATATAGCTTTTATAGCCTTATTAAAAATCTTATTTTTTNAACTACTTTTTAGCAAAAGTTATTTTTTAATATGTTTGCTAATATAATTATAGTTAAACTAGTTTAGCTATACCTAATTGTTTTTTTTATTACTACTAAATATAACTCCTAAAGCTTAGCTGTTTAATAAACTTTTACTACTTTTTTTTTATTGCTTTAATTATAATACTTATAAAATAAGTAATTTTAAAAATTTATAACTTTATAAAATAACTTAATTTGTATATAAAAACTATAAATAAAGTTAGGCTTTATTATTATTACTTTTATAGCTTTTATATTTATATTAGCTAAATTAAATTATATACTTTGTTAGCTTATATTAAAAACAAACTTTAGTAGTAGTTAGGCTTTAAAAATTAAGTAAGTATATTTATATTTATATAGTTTAAAAAGGTTATGCTAGATTTTGCTATATATTTAATAAAGTATATTATATTAAATTAAGCATATTTTATATATTATTAAAATAGTATGCTATTATATTTAATTAGCTATAAATATAAGCAAAATTATTATATTTTATACTTATATTAGATATAGTAGGTTATACTTTTAATATTTTTTTTAGTACTTTGCTTTTTTATTAGTATNAAAAAGTAAGCGTTTTTTTNAACATTTACGTCTGCTTTAGTTATACTAACTTAGCTTAAAAATAAAATAAGCTAGGTTTATATAAAACAGCTTATAATATAAATATAACTTATTTATATATTTAAATAGTTTATATTTTATAAAATTATTAAGCTTAACTTTTTTATATAGCTATTTATTAAACTATTTAATTGCTTTTAATAATAATATAATATAGTTAAAATATTAATATTTTTATGCTTTTTATTAGCTTGCTTATAAAGCTAGGTAAAAATAATAAGGTATTAAGCAGCTTAAAGCTTTAACTAAAAAGCAGTTTTTAAATATTAATATTTTAGCGATTTTTTTTAAGCTTAATACTATTTAATTTTATAGCTATAGCATATATGTTTTTAAGTACTTTATGTTTATTTTTTAAAAGTTTATTAATTTTTTTATATGTTAATTAAAAATATTTTTTGCTTTTTAAAATAGCTATTATAAAGCTTGCTGCTGCTATAAATATATTTTTAATAGCTTAATATTATATATTAGCATAACTTTTTTAAATATTTTTTGTTTTAATATGTTTTTTCTGCTTATTTTATTATTATATTGCTGCTTTAAGCTAGGCTTTGCTTTTTTTTAAGTTAAAGTTATTAATAATAGCTTATATAATATTAATAGCTTATATAACGTTAATATGCTAAAGCGCTTTTTATTATATAATATACTTAGAAGTTTTAATATGCTAAGCAGGCTTATTTAAAAACTTTAAAAATTAAATACTTTATATTATATTTTAATAAATATAAAAAGTTTTTTAATATACTAGGTTTAGATATATTATATAAGATTTCCTTATTTATTAAAAAATCTGCTATATATAAAATTGCTTTTTTTAAACTTTAGGCACTAATGCTTTTGTTATAGTTTCTAGTAAGTAGTTATATTAAACATTATTAAAAAAATAAAAAGCATTTTTTTAAACGCGTTTTTTAAAAGCGTTTATTTAATATAAACAGCTAACTATTACTAGAATATTTTCTATAGTTAATATTTTATGTTATTTTAAAGCTAATATTTTAATATTTTTTATAGTTAATATTTTATGTTATTTTAAAGCTAAAGTTTTGTATGTTTTTTTAGCCTCGAAAAAAAAAGCCGGGATAATAAGTATGTTTTATTTTTTTNATTATATACATAAACTTAATATTCAAAGCTGGCATTGTGTATGCAACGCCTTCCGCCTGCACTCCCAAGACCATGTTTTATAAGTGCAGAATTTACTCAAAACGGCAATTTCTAACTCTTTTTTTTCTAGGTGGTACTCACTTGGACACCTAAGTCGGCACCATATTCGGTGTATTTCGTTCGCAAAACAGCTATTCTTGGGACAGGACCGCCGTATCCTGAGTACCACGTTGGCGACCTCTGGACTCCGCATCCGGATCCGAAGAAATCCCGGTACGCGTGGCGATTCGCTGGCCGCAAAGACGACCTTATTACCCTTGCCGCAGGCCTCAATGTTCGTACAGGGACAATTGAGCAGGCTTTGCTAGGACACAAGCAGGTGAAAGAGGCGATAGTACTCGGTAACAAACGCTTGCAACCTCTAGCGGTACTAGAGTTGGTCCCTGGTACGGATCCAGAGGCGGTCAAGGAGATTTGGAAATCGATACTAGAGCCCCTGAATGCCAAGATGCAGTCTCACGCACGGATCGCCAAGACTCATGTATTGGTTGTCCCGGCTGGTGGGCTTGTGACTACACCAAAGGGAACTATATCGAAAGTAAAGTCGGAGAACAAATTCTCTAAGGAGATAGAGGCGGTCTATCAACAATCTGGTGACGTCTGGCAGGATGAAGGCCGACCTGGTAAGGGCACTGCTTAGTTGATATACTTCAGCCCCTATTCGCGCGCGGCCAAATTATCCATCTTATATGGTAGACGAGCCTAGAGCTATTAAGTGTACGAGGCAAATGTACTCCTATTGGTTTTATTCAGTAACGTTATTAAGTTGATCGCACAATATCCATATCAGTGGTAGGACAAACTCAACACCACGTACTGGTTACATCCCTGAAACCTGTGTATCTTGATAACGAATGATAGAACAGGGTATATGATTGAAAGAGCACACAGATGGGTACATAGTTGATTCAAATTAGTGCACTTTTAAAGTAGCAGTCTTAGTCCCTATAACGTTAAACAATGTCACTCTGCACTTATAGGGTGCTACCTGCCTGGGCAGTTGACTGCCCACTGACATATAAGCCCAAGGTTATGAATTGTGTCGGCGGCTTGAGGGAACGTACCGAGGTTGGGATGGGTATGGATATATATTCGAGAAAGACCCTTCTACTGGCGAGAAGTGGGAGAGCTACAACTCTTTGAAAATCAAAACGCGAAGCATTTTATCCGAAATAAATTAAACCTTGGTTGAAATGAATACCTTCAGGGCCTACAGACGCTCGTAAGAAGTCTCTTGCATGAATTCGCTCGCGCTTGTACGTGTATCTCGCGAATACCGTAGTAAGGTCCTACTTGATACGATGGGACACCCCTTAGATCCCCACGACCCATTTTCTCATGCCGTATCGTCTGATTGTCACCAATATTTGACGTAGGGACATAACACTAGAATAATTTCTCACAAATGATTGTCTAAATGATAAAATCAGCTAGAGTGCAAAGAAAGAGTTCGACGGTTTCGTGGCTAGCTTGGATGGGGACAAAAAGAGGGAGGATAATAGGATCTAAAGCTACGGGCTCGGAAATACTTCGAGCTGGCTGACTGAGCACAGAAGAGTAATGGTTCGGCTGCAGTTTAAACATGACGACTCAACTTAGAGGGCACTCTTAAAGGTTATAAGTATGTAATAGTATGGCCCCTATAAGGTGCCTGGAAACGCTAAGATTGGACGCCAAAGTGAGAGATAGGCTGTTGCGGAGAGGTGAGACTAATATACCGTTATTGTCCTCCGGGCAATAACGGCGTCGTTTTGTTCGTGAGATAGGCGTATTGAGATGAATGGTGCCGAGGCATGTGCAAACGTTTGATGGAAGCTAGGGGATAGACAGTGCGCAGTAGGCCAACATATATAGCTGTAGTTCATCCCCGATTATATTATGATTCACTATCGAAGGATTATATATCGGAGGTCAGTTTTACACTTGCCTAGATGGGTAGAATTCCATCTTATT
Organism: Xylaria multiplex; assembly: GCA_011057905.1. Classification (NCBI taxonomy): domain Eukaryota; kingdom Fungi; phylum Ascomycota; class Sordariomycetes; order Xylariales; family Xylariaceae; genus Xylaria; species Xylaria multiplex. Next base: position 12,972 of record WUBL01000275.1, on the reverse strand, counting down.
GCATCGATTAGTGTTGAACTGGGGATGAAGGTGACGGAGTTCATCCGATCTTTTGGGTCCAAGGCCATTCTTACGGTTTGAGGATGACGATGAAATGAGAATAACCATCGGCTATTTCCTAGGAAGAAGTTAACTCAAAATTCTAATAGGCTGTAGAGCTCAATGTGCACCCAACTGGAGTGTGATTCTGAAAGTCCCAATCCCAATAAAACTAAGTTAAATACACCCGAAAGGCTTCCACCTACTGACTATTGATTTCTACTCAATATTCCTGTGAACTGCCCACCTCACTATTACTAAAACTAATAAAACTAAGCTGAACTAGCTCTTCATCTATTTCACGTCTCTTCCGAAACGAGTCACCATGCTACTCGTCACTCCCTTGGCCTTACTGGCATCCGCGTTCGTTGCCACTGCATTCGATGTAACCAACTTAACCGACGGCATATACCGGGTCCCAATTCTAGACACCGGGCTCATCGATTATGCTAACGCTGTTGACTTGAACGTATCGTATTTCGCGATGTTAGAGGGCTTGTTTACCCGCTCTGTTCGGACCGGAGGGTCTATCAACGATACGCAGGAAGGAAATGGAGACCCCGATAACTACGATGATGAGATCGATGGCGAGATGGAAGTACTTGATTCCTCCTGGACACGCTCCCACTGTCACTGGCACTATCCTCATTACCGGAACAGATTCATCTCAGGCCAGACCATGATGAATATGACCAACTACCCGCTAACACTCGCTATGTTCATGAATTGGATGAACAAGGGGCCGGAGAGTGGCTGGCTCAGCCGTGGAGAGGTGAGATTGGCTAAAGCCAATGACGTCGTCGTCGGCGCGTGCGTCTTCAAGAGGTTAAGACTGAAGACTTGCGTCCATGAGCTCAGTCTCGCCATGGGCGCTGCCGACCGTGAATGCGCCGCAGGCAAGGTGGGCTGCCACGTCTGTCTACGAAGCTGGTCCAAAGATTACTTCCGTTTTGCTGCCACTGAGGCGCCTAACCAGTGCGAATGCGCTTGGTATCATTACTAGATAACGGAACGAATCAGTGCGGTCAACTTGAGGGCATCACATGTCACTATTATAGAGTTTAAGGAAACGCGAGCTGTTGGGATACTGGCTGGAGGATTGCGTGAAAAACTTTTGTTTGGGTTGAAAGTCTGGGAACCCTATTTCGCATGAAGTAAGCCGATTGTGCTTAACCCAAACTCCCCCAATTCATACCTCGTAGAAAACGACTCACATTTCAGTGATACGTGTACATCATAGTTACAGCTAATGGATTGAACATAACGGATGGTTCCGCACACCCACACGTGGACTATAGGGCTGGGTATCAGACGGCTCCAAAGTTTATACAATTACACACACTCTTACCACTGCTGGCTAGCTAGTTGCTTACGAAGAATTTACTGTGATTAATTTTAATCCGCACGGTTCTCTAGGATAAACCCTGGGGTTACCGAAGGATGGCATCTGCGCAGGTCAATCTCTATATATGATCCCTTTCAGCAATTCGATCACGATGCGATTTCGATGTAGGATTCTGGTGCGTCCTAGCCATTCTTCCTTCTATTCACTATCAGTGAGATAGGACTGTTGGTGTTTGAAACTCCTTGCATGCTCTTAGTCCTAGAAGTGTAGTTTCATCATTTTCCGTCACTCGGACCTACGGACAATAAGCTTGATCAGAGGGGCTGAGCAGCACTGGGAGAAAAAAAAAGGCCGATATTAACACATCCGCATAATGGACGCGTGTAGTGATGATTTTGCCTTCGGGAAGCCGAAGTTTGATTGGTCAGCCCCCAACCTAGGAAGCTCCCCAGTTGAACCCCCGCAACATGATCGCTGCGAGTCCGCAGCCAGTGTAACTCCGGAATCCCCACGCTAATCCCGGATCCTGTCCGGGTATCCCCCGCTAGCGAATGGTATTTCCGACAGAATCGCTAGGTTTCTTATGTTTCTCATCCTTATCCAGTATAAGCAAACATATGATATAGTCATATCGATGATCGGTTTTAGCGTAGCAACCCCTGACATAGCGCATGGTTGGTTAGGATATTCAAGTAAATGTAAGAATATTTGGTTCTCTTTATTATAGTATAGGCATTATCTAGCTGACATAATATCCCTAGTTTTCAAACTTGGGTGTGTTATGGTGAGATTCTTTGTCATCATCTTATCGCCTGTTCTATAATAAGCTATGGGGATCGATAAAAAACGGTAGCGAGATGTCATGGCTCGCCAGGCCATAAGCAGGGCGAAACCTGTGATAGGTGGTATATGTGTTTCATACGGGAGTTCTGTGCGGCAGTCATCGGAAAATTTATAAATAATCCACAAAAGGCCGGTAACTAGATCACCAACTTCAGGGGGTGAGGTGGGCTAGAAAATGATATAAACGATAGATCTGTCGAGCTAGAATTTAGCAAAATTTTGTCATTAACTCCAACTGACCTACTCTGTATCGACTAATATTTGACATTGTTCTTTTCGGATCTCTGTAGACGTTAGGTCAATCTGGGGACGATGTCTACTTCTGAGACACCCAACGAGAAGGGGGTTCCAGAGCACTTTGAAAGCGAAAGCTACGACGAGGTTTGATGTTCTGCCACTCCTGCTGGTGGCCTGGCTCATGAGAGTATAGTCTCAAACTTCCATCCCAGAGGCACACCGCCAGTATATTATCGCTCGCCATGGCACTGACCAACTGGACCCCCTCCCCGACTTCAACGATGAAGATCCATACAACTGGCCGCGGCCCAAGAAGTGGCTCAATCTCCTCTTCATCGCGTTCCACGCCTTTGTGGCAACATTTAGTGCAGCGTCTATCCAGTCAGCCTTCGAGGATATCGCCGTGGATCTCAACGTTAGCATACAGACGGCCAGCTATCTAGTGTCGCTTACAATCGCGGTATTAGGCGTTGCGCCTTTGTTCTGGGGGCCTTTGGCCAGCCGGTTTGGCCGAAGACCTATACTGCTGGTGTCTCTTATTGTTAGTCTGGCTGCTAATGTCGGGTGCGCGAAGAGCCCTTCGTATAGCACGATGGCTGTCTCCCGAGCTATCCAATCGTTTGCTATTAGCCCTGCAGCAGCCATCGGATCTGGCATGGTCCAAGAGATGTTTTTCAAGCATCAAAGAGCACGATATCTTGGGATCTGGACGGTGTGTGTGACATTGGGTATACCAGTTGCTCCCTTTGTTTTTGGATTTGTCGCCTTGCGAGTAGGATACCGATGGATCTATTGGACATTGGCTATTGTAAGTTCGTGGCTCATCACACAATGTATCAGTATAGATTCGGGGGGCTAATCAGTTCTCGAAGACCAACGCAGTGCAATTGCCACTCTATTTCCTTTTCGGCTCGGAAACTCGATACATTCGCGGTCAGGAGAACCCGATGCCCAAGGGTTATCTCAGAAGCTTGGTCCATTTTAGACGCATCGACAGCACGCCAATTACCCTCTGGGACTTCATCCATCCTCTTCGTTTTGCAACGTTTCCTTGCGTCGCTATCCCTGCCGTTGCTTACGTGATGGTTTTCAACCTCGCAGCAGTCTTACCTACCATTGAGACGCCTCAATTATACGTAGAGCAGTTTCATTTCAACGCCGAACAAGTGGGCTTGCAAAACGCAGCTATTATTATTGGGACACTACTCGGTGAACACGTCGGCGGCTTCTGCTCTGACCGATGGATGAAGCAAAAGCGCGCGACTGCTCCAGAGTTCCGGCTTTGGCTTTCATACTTTGGCTACGCTCTCTCAATTGCCGGCCTTGCCGTGTTCCTAGTCCAACTGGAAAGAGCTGGTAACACGTTTAATATCACTCCAACAGTGGGCACAGGTGTTGCATCTGCAGGAAACCAGATCGTTACCACCATTTTGATCACCTATTCCGTAGATTGCCACCACCAAGAGGCCGCATCTATTGGGGTGTTCATCACACTTGTTCGTCAACTATGGGGCTTCATTGGGCCGTTCTGGTTTCCGCCTCTGCTCGCGAATGTTGGGCTCATAGCAAGCACCGGTGTTGCAACAGCACTGATTGTTGGGGGTAGTATCCTGCCAACAGTCCTACTCCAGTGGAAGGGAAAAGACTGGCGTAAACACCACAATATTGAGGAATAAATTCTGAAACAAAAATATCACAATACAACAATCAACATTATAACACCAGCACTGAAGCTCTTCTAATCCAATTAGGGGCCAAAGTAGCATACCGAGTCTCGATAGAAAGGCGGCTTACAAGCTGAGGGTATGATGCGGTACCTTAAGCTACAGGCTATTATTTGGCGAACTAGAGATAAACAGCATGGCCACCACCACACCATACGTTCCGGTACACAATGAGCTTCATACCGATTCTCATTGCGGCGGAACGCGCTGGCCGCTTTATTGTACTATACATTTTGTAAGGGGGATTTATATTCCTGGGAAACTCATTATTATTCGCCTAAAAGTTCTGAAAACTGTGAGGTGGGCTTCTAGACGAATGAAGGGCAGTGCAATACGACCCTTCAATGTATCAAGGACTAAGGATCACCGATCAACCGCCAGGGGAAAATAACGGCTAAAAAACAAGATATAGCGGTCAAAGGAGATAAAATAGAATCGGACTTTAGTTATATACCGATATGATAGTGGCAACAATATTTCTCAAAGATGCTATGAGTATGAAACTTCTTGGTCCTTCTATTCGACTTCAAGTTTCAACTATTAAACCGTTGAATACTTTAGAACCGTTTTAGCCTTTATGAAGTACTAGCTAGCACATAGTATGATCGTGTTATAATATGATAAGGAATACTGGTATATCAAACGAAAGGTTAAAATATGTAGAGCTTAATCTAACGACCAACGATGATTAGTAGGTGAAGCTAAGAGGAAAGGGGCGTCTTATAGCAGCATGAATAGTGATGTCAGCAATGAACGAGGAGAAGGAAGACCGCCATATGCTAGCCAGCAGTGGTTTTATACCGGACACTGAGGAGCCTGATTCGTGGTGGAAGGGGCTGGTTGAATGCCGTCGCTACATTAATACAAAGCGCCTTAACCTCCGTTCAGGAGTAGGGTAGTATGAAAGAGGTGTCGAAAGTATAGGGGGTCAAGGAGTCACTGTCATGTTAATGTATGAATAGGGGCAACGGTCACCAAATCGTGTATATATAGAGATCTTCCCACCTACCTAAAGTTAGTCAATTAAGTCAACTGAACCACTCATATACCTACTACTTCGACAAGAGGTAGGGTAGTTCTGCCTATTTCTCCAAGACGACTTATCTTGGAAATATGCCCATATTCCACCCCTGTATAACTAGCGGGTAGCCTCCTTAATTTAGCAGACATATTAAGGAAAACGCTAAAAATGCCAAGAAAAACCAGCATATTTAACGTATTCCAAAATATCTGCACGAAGCTAAGTTACATAAAATTGAAAAAAGGTCAAAAATACCATTATATTCTTTATCTCATTACGGATCTAACGATTAGTTATTAGTTTTTGCATCTATCCCTAGCCGAGTTATTTAGGGGGGGNAAACGGAAGGGAGCAACTGGCTTGCGGGATACCACTCGTTGGAATCTAAAAGATCCACTACTCCGTAACAATTTTTGATGATGCTACTGTCATAGAAATAAGGCTCCTCTGGTCGGAATTTATACATCGACACTAGAAATTATGACATCCTACAAGGCGGGTTTCTATTCCTGTCTCCTAAGCAGGAGCTAAATATCGACCGAGTTTGAACGGAGAAGATGCAAAGCCAATAGGTATGGCCTCTAGGCGAACAACTTCGAGCAGTACCAGTTCTCCAGCTGCTCTAAAGTGGTTTATATCGAAGTGACTCGCCTGGGATTTTCGGAGCATGCAGAACGTGAGATGCGACTACAGAGTCATATTGACTTGCCCCAATGAGTTACAAGTATTAGTCGATGAAATTTTCACAACGTGAACACAGTTCTTCTTCACTCTTTAAGGTATTACACGTTCTTGGCGCCAGGATCAAATGGGGGCTGCTTTTAGTGGACAATCTGAAACCATTGTTGGTAGCACCTACATTGCACAAGTCGGCAGGTCCACTGCCACAAACTTCCCATCTCATCCATCGTGTCAGCCTACTCGCACAATCAGCTGCCTTCTAGCTTGCATCGCAGAGCCTTTATTCCCATTGCCAATTTTAAAAGATACGTTGGTAACCGCCACCATGGATTCAAGCAACCTGTCTGACGAAATGCAGATAGCGCTCGCACTTGACGACTATCGGAATCATATCTATGCTTTCAACCGGCGTATAGCAATGATTTACATCAACATGGCTATCGATGCACTACCAGATCAAGACGATATAGATGAGGATCTAGATGAGCTGCGCATGAACTTTTTAGGTTCCCTCTTTGGAGTAGATTTTAAGACGGGCGAGCCTACGATCAAGTCACCGATTGAACTACGCGATAACTTCGACGAGATAGCCGTTTCATGCCTCGGCCTTGACGGCGTCTCAACGCTGAGAGAGTTTCCTGCAGATCAACGAAAAAGGATGAAGGAAGAATACATCACTGCTACCGAAAACAAACTGCGCGAGACAGCCCTCGATATTGTCTGCGACCAGATCCGCTTCCCCGCAGATTTTCGTATTCTGATAAACCTTGTAGATGGTCTTTCGGGGCCTCAATTACCATACTACCAAATCATGTACGGTTGCAGCTTCTGGGATGAAGTTTATGATTTTATGACTCGACACGAGTATGTCACCGAATGGGCTCGCGAACGAGTAGAGCCACTTGATGATTTGCAAAACAACTGCCATCTCGGAACCCCCCCTTGCGAGAACTGGGAAATTGGCGCCGGTTGGCGGATTGCCTACGGCCATAAAATCTGGTTCTACGTTGTTTATGCACGAAAAACATCACCTACTTGTTCAAATTGTGGTCCGCCTCAGGAAAACGTGGTATTTGGGGATGAAGTTGGGGTATGGAAATGGAGATATGTTGTGAATGACATGTATGGTTGTGTTAGTTTCAACACCATCACCGAGTTTCTGGGTTGGTATAAATCCTTTAACGAGGGTAATATCTCCGATCATCCGAAGTTCGATGAGTCGGCTGTATTCAACCCATGTTTTTAGGTTACGTGTCGTTGACTTGATCCGAAACTTAGATAGATTGTGAATTTGCTTTATACTGCCAAGATTTCTGTAATCAAGTTTCTCCGTTGACCCCACCTCTGACTTGACGACACAGCACGAGATCACGCCCGAAAGGAGTCGGACAAGACGCAAAATCATACTCACGAGACTTGGCGCTGACAACAAGCACGTCGAAGATAAAATCGACACCTTGATCTTGTGTCGCTCAGAGGGATTCATAGATCAATGATCCCTCATCAATGTTGATTAGATCGAGATTGCTTAGTCTGCATTGCTGGCGGAGATGCTCTGCCTGAGAAGATGTGGTCACAGTAACCAAGACACGAGCGCTAATACTTTGAGATGCGACTTTCGAGTCACATCCATTTACCTCACCATATCACAAGTAATTATTTGATCTCTTTTGCTCTTCTACCCATAGGTTCCCGGGACAGTTCGGCAGCATCACCCCCGTATCTGAGAAAACATGCAGGTGAAGAGCACGAACTCATTAGAATGGGCTCCGATTACCATGTCATATGCGAGACTATTGAATGTTTTCCAGGAGTATAGAGCATTAGATCCTATCAGGGTATGCACCCAGATATCCGCCGCCAATAGTGAGTTTGTCATAGGCAGACACTACTCTCTATGTGAGCAAGAGGAATACCGATTTTCATGGAACACATACCTTTATATTAGCTTCATCATTTATTCCAAGCTCTGAAATACTATATCATCTGCATTTTAAGCCCGCGATGGTTCTTTAGCAAGTCTACTGGGTGTATTCAAAGCTCACAACTGAACCCATGCGTAATAAACAATGTTTCATTCTATATATCGACCGCCTTTCACCTAAATTGATTAGAGCGTCTATACTATCCTAAATACGTCTTGTTAGTGGCTACGTCACACCAGATACCCCACGGCTGCAAAAATATACAGCCCCCTTGCTTGGATTTGATCCCTCGTCCTTTCTCTTCCCCACACTTAGTCTTATTAAAAGCATTAAATAGTTTGTTCTAAGCCCACGCAGGTTAGCACCCGCATGGACCCGACTGGCGGTCCCTATATGGGGGCCACTTCGTGTTCGCTGCGGGAGATTTCCCCCCTCGTCACCTCACCTTTCCACCTCCCACGAAAGGGGTGGTTTTTAGGGTGGTTGGAGGTTTTTTATCCGTCCCTTGGGGCTGCGGCAGCCATTGGAGTTTTTGGCAGGGTTACTGGCCATTCTACCTAGGCTTCGGATAGGCTGGAAGAAAAAAAGGGAGGATCATTCTGGGGAGCCCTGGAAGTGGCCAGCTCGGGATAGCGTTACACAGGGAATTTCGCGGTGTTGCTATCGGCGTTTTGCGTAAGACATACCCCTTATTTATGCTCAGACATGATGTTTATCGCCAAATTATAGACGATAGTTTGGACCTGTCTTTTGGTTTCCTCAAGCACCGCCGGATACTGAATATACCTGTTTCTGCTAGATTGGGATCTTCTTTATCGTACCTCTTCTGGAGGCCTACGCGAGTCCTGGAGTCATGACGCTTCTAGAACTGAAGAACGATAAAAACCCCCCTCGCCACTGACCACTTCCAGGAGTCCGAGCCCGACTCGGCCGATGTATCCGAGTGTGAGAGCTATAACGCTTCATGCGACCCCGATGCCGATATTGCAAACACCCATGAGAGCAATGAAGAATTTAAGAAAAGTGACATTTTAATGGACTTCTTCACCAAGATAAAGGATGTCAATGTTGAAGTAGTAGGTATATGAGTGGTTCAGTTCAGTTGATTGACTTGGTAACTAACTGACAGGTAGGTGGGAAGACCTCTAATATATACACCATTTGCCCCTATTCGTAGATTAACATGACAGTGACTCCTTGACCCCTTATACTTTCGACAGTCAAGACACTCAAAGACGAGGCGACCCGAGAATGGATCGGTTCTTTGCCTAGCCGGTGGAGAGATGGGATCATTCCACTATTCACATACAACGAGACCGATTACCAACTGCACATCTCGTACACTTGGATGAACGTAATCGATACCTCTGGCTACTCAATGACGGGGCCGCGTGACGATCAGCGGACAGTGGACTTTTACGCTCACGCCCTAGCATGGGCGTCTGGGGAAAATAGCACGGAAATCGTATTACAACCACTCGTTATCATTCCGCTCGGGAAGCTCTTGAACAGGCTTGGCCACTCATCCTGGGCTGGGTACGAAGTATTCGTGAGCGACTCACTTGAAGTTTGGATGATATATGTGCCCAATGACCAGGATGATATGAGGTGGAAAACTTTCAATTCTGGCTTCCCACTTCCGCAGGGAATTAACAACGATCAGTCCAAAGACACGCCGGCCAAGCAAGAGCCTAGGTATAAGCTTATGAGGCTCTGCGCTTCACTCAAGCACCTTCGAACTGCGACTTTCGAAGACATACAGCCACGGCACGAAAGATCTCTATTCTGCACAGGATCTCATTATCTATAGATGTCAATTTTTCTGATCAACTGCTTCCTCGCCACCCCTGACCCTGGATTCAAGTTCTACCTGGAACTTTTCGCAGGCGGTGACCGCCAATTTCGATCAGACTTGAGATATCCCATTTGTTGTGCTCCTTCTCCGAAGCCGCCTTCCGCTTCGCGGCTCGTTCTTCATTTAGTTTCCTTCTCTCCTCATTTATCTTCTCCCTTTTGGGCCGGCCATGATCATCCTTGCGCTTCTGCCTTCTCAATGCTATGTCAAAATACTCTAACATTGTTGTCGTATCAAGTTCCAGCATAGCATCATCCAGTTCCTTCACCTTTTCCCATCGTTCCGATTTGATATCTCGTCCTGGCACAAAGTCTCTTAAACTCAACTGTAATTTTTCGGCAAGGCGTGCATCTCCATTGTCGTCGCAGAAGTTGTATGTGCTTTTCTGTAAGCTTGGTTGACCATCTGCGTTGGAGACCTGTTGGCCATGTCTATCGAAAACAGCACGCCAGACAAATACCGTAAAAGGTCCACGTGGAGGGTCTGCTGTGGCGCCGACCTTGTCACGAATCGTGCCCCATATGCTGTATGTCTTAGAGAAATCCATACCAATCACAGTACGAATTTGGCCCGCTCCTTCTTTAATAAATTCCATTGCCTTGTTTTCCAAGTCTTCTGTAGACTGGGACCATGCTATCTCAAATATCAATGGCGGGTGTGTGTATCCGTCCTCTTCATACTCAAAGGAGCAATCTCCACGTAGGGTTTTGTGCGACTCGAATTTCATGTCTTGACAGCCAATAGCACCTATTTTCCCAGCAGCTGTTCTGGATTCAGTACTGTAGTCTTTATTACCTATCACGGCCTCTTTCCAACACTGTAGCCTGTAATCAACTGACTTCTCAATGCTCAGGTGAAATGCTGAAGGCATGAAAACTGTAAACTGTTCTTTCCCGTGGATGGATTCCCTATACTCATACCTGTTCTATCATGAGAGCCAACTCGCTAGGATTCTTAGTAGTGAACATACCGAAACTTCTGATGGAAAAAAAACTGGAAATCTCGATCTCGCTTCTCAACTTCTAGAAGGAGTTCTATATAGTCCCTTGGAAATAATTGCTTCCGGATTACCTCTTTGCCCTCTACATAGGCTCCGCGCTGTATCTTTTCGATCAAGCCAATGAGACGGTTAACGCGGCTGAGTCGTGTGCGTTGTCGTTTGTGGCTATTTTTGAGGCGTGCCATGATTCTCTCCTGATGAGGTTGTATTGTACGATTGCTAGAACCGCCTGTAGAAGAAACGGTACTTTGAACTTTGCCTTCGCTCTTTTCAGGTTCAGCTATTTCACTATGGGGGTGCTGGAATGACGATAATATGGCCTAATATCTTAATAGTTTTGATAGGCGAGTAAGAGAGAACCCCTATGGCACGATTGCTATAATGAGCTAAAAAGTTCTTCGCAGCTAAAGTGCTACGACTGTCGCCCAGGCATATTATTTTGCGTTGTCAGGAACATAAATGCTGCGTAAAATGTGAAGATTATTGTAGTGTCTCCCCAGGTGTGCTTTCAGGGACGGGAGTGTACTAGGGGGTTTCAGTGCGCTGACTGCTCCATTCATGTAAGGGAGAATGGTATTCCAGACTTGAAGATATATTACCGTTGGTCTTGTACTCGTGTATCTGTGAAAGAGCTTCCATTTCAGTCTCTTTGTCGCGGCCCACACTTCTCAGCCATTCTTTTTCTTATAGGTCTAAAAGTTTGCTGTTTGCTTTTTTATTCACTTGCCCACCTCATAGTGTAGCATCTAAAACTTCTGGTGTTATTTGCCTCCTTACACCCCAGTTTGTCGCAAGTATGTGGTACAGTCGGCCGTGCTCCTTGGAATTTGGATTGATAGGTATCCCGAGGGGCCTTGTGACAAGGGATAATATTATAACCCTACCTAAAATCTACCATCATTCCCTACTCTAGTATATATAATATCTTATTGCGATGAATTACGTTCTTCACACATCTTCCTAAAAATTATAGGAAAGTATATCCTATGATAATAAAAAATCACCTTTCACACCATCGCTTACATTTGACATACGCTCCTAGATAAACGCTCTCCGCTGAAACCATGAATCATCGGCAGTCAAAGACTATAAAAACTAACACGTCTCAACCTTCATGTGCCCACAGAAACTAGGAGTAATTTGTGCCACCTCATATAGCGCATAAGACAACTCCTGACTATTTCAACTGTCAGCGTTCAGCGTAATCAAAGAAATACTTTAACTAATTAACAAGTAACTTAGCTTAATTAATTAAAATAATAATTTTTAAATTATTTGCAAGTAAAATAAAATTTTTTATTAATTGTTAATTACTTGCAATTAATTAATAAAGTTAGCAAGTAATTTTTAATATTTTTTTTAAATTTTTTATAAGATATTTTTATTAAAAAAAGCTGTTAAAAAAAGCTAGTAAAATTACTAATTAAAAAGTCTGTTTTTTTACTTTTACCTACTTTTACTTATATTTTWACCTATATTTTTTATTATACTTTTATTTATTTTTATTTTATACTTTTATACTTTATACTAATTATTAATATTATAAACTTTTTTAACTTTATATATTAATAATATTATATGCTTTATATTTAGCGTTAAAATTTTAATAGATTTATTATTAGCATAGTTAAATTTTTTAAATTATATTATTTTTATTTTTGCGTTAATATTTTTAGCTAGGTTATATAATTATAAAAGCTTTTTAAAAAAGCTTTTGCGGTTATAACCTGTAGTTATAATTTTAACTAGTTATTTTATTTACTTATAATATTATAACCTTTATAATTTAAATAATNAAAAACAGCGTTTTTAAAATTAGTATATTTTTAGCTTTTTTTTTATATATTTTTTATTTAATTTAAATAACTATTTTTATTTTAACTAGCTATAAAAAATTTATTTTTGTTTTTTAATACTACTTATAAACTATTTACTTTTNACTATTTTTNATTACTAATTTTTATATTTTATTTGCTTATAATATTACTACTTTTATAATTTAAATAATAAAAACAATATATTTAAAATTAATATATTTTTAGCTTTTTTTTAATATATTTTTAATTAATTTATATAANNCTACGCTAATTTTAATAAATTARTAGTTTTTAAYTAAGTTAAAAAGTTAGCTTTTATTTTTTTNACTATTTATTTTTAYTATTTATTTTTATTATTAATATTTATACTTTTAACTATTTATAATATTACTACTTTTATAATTTAAGCTATAAAATATATATATATAATTAAYAAATTAAAAGCTATATATATATATAATTTTATTAAATTTTAAAGTTGCTAA
>WUBL01000274.1:0-24937 GCA_011057905.1 Xylaria multiplex | reverse complement strand
TGGCTCTTGGTGGTATGGGTAGGAGTGGTGTGGCTCTTGGTAGTATGGCTGGGGGTTGTGTGGCTCTTGGTGGTATGGGTAGGAGTGGTACGGCTCTTAGTAGTAGTGTGACTTTTTGTGGTTGTGTAGCTCTTGGTAGTGGTATGGCTCTTAGTGGTAGTGTGGCTCTTGGTGGTAGTATGACTTTTGGTGGTATGGCTGGGAGTTGTGTGGCTCTTGGTAGTTGTGTGACTCTTGGTGGTGTGGCTTTTTATCGTGGTATGACTAGGAGTCGTGTGGCTCTTTGTAGTAGTATGACTTTTGGTAGTTGTAGTGTGGCTTGGTCTTCGATGCGTTGAAGTCTTAGAGGTCCAAGGGGTGGTCCAAGACTTGGTTGGGTGTCTTGAAGGTCCATGGGTTGGGTGAAACGTTGGACATGGAGGCTGGCAAGGTCCAGGGTTGGTCATGTTGAAATATCCAAAAGAGTCGGTAATGGTAAAGTTAGCGCCATCTCTGCCAATTTTGCTTCGGCTGGTTGCGTAACTCGAATCCCATTTTTGGGTATACTGATAAAATATGAGCCTCTGGTCTCGAATGAAGGGGATTGGGGCTAATTTACCATAGAGCAGTATTGTGCATAGTTAACTCCGTCCTTCTTGAGCATGTACGTATTGAAAAAACGACATGTTCGATCTGGCTGACCATGTTTAATATTATATTGTGTTGCCTCTGTGCAGCTGTCGGCACAGCGATTCGGGTCAAAAAGACCATCAAGCCATGCAATGCTGCCGTCAAAAGTATCTTGGCCGAGACAGTTAGATGGGGCGTTGATGGCAAAGTCTTCATAGTGAATAGGGCCTAGGTATGCGTCAACTGCAGCAAGCGGCTCGACGAATTCGATTGTGCTATGGAAGCCAGCATTCTCGAATTCTTTTGCAACAAGGTCTAAATCAAGCTGGATTTTCTGCGTATGAATAGGGTCATATGTGTTAGGCAGGGCGTGTGCGGTACCTATGGCCAATCTGGCCATAACAAGGCCACCGGCAAAGATTCTGGCTATCATGGTGCGCAACAACTGTGAAAGAGCAAATTGAACCTATTGCTAGGGCTGATACTACGAACTCACTCTTATAGATACGTCTTATAGATACGGACTTCGAAGGTAGTTCATACTAACGAATCCCCGTATATACTCTCGAGTTGTTGGGAACGTAATTCGACTTTCATGTACCTACCTACCTAGGCACCTGCATCAACACAAGTATAGATACACAATAAATGTCATGTCTATGTACTATTAGAGTCCGTATTGTTACGGCCCGAGGAAGGATCGCGCTCGTCAAGAACTTACTATCACCCTGGAGGGTAGACCAAAATAACAAAACCGGGGTTAAACATAGGAGGACCGAAGGCTAGTTCAGTTTTAATTCATCCGATTTTACTATATGACGATCTCTAGTACATAGTCATCCATGAGCCTCCATTCACTAACTACATCACTGTAGCGTTTGTGTTCGGGCAAGGATGCATATTCCGGATATCAAAGGGCCAATTAGTCGTTTGAGAGCGGGTCGATGATAACCTAGACATGTTCTATTAGTGTTATCCGGGATGATCCGAGGTATAACTCAAGGCTTGCGTTACAAGTATGAGAAGCTATCGTTGTTTAGACGGAAGGGGTATTATGACGTCGCTGGGACTTAATATCGTAAAGAATCGCACTAGTCTCGAGTGGATTAATTGGCCGGCAGCACCTTGTTGGATTTTGCGTGGTAATTGTTGGGTGTCGCCTACATGCTTTCGACCCCCTTTAGGACTTCCGCAAAGGATATTTTTTNGTGGGCGTCTGTCTAAATTTAATAATGTCCAGATAAGTTCTTGTTGCAAGGCGTGTTTACTAAGTACCGAGCCCTTTCGATGTTTAGTTTTGGATTTGACAGTAACTGTTGGTGGGGGAATTGGGCAGAGGGTAGGTTACGTAGATTCTCAAATTCGCTGTGTTTTATGTGCCCGCCATAGCCTCCACGGAAGCTTCCAGCTGCCTTTTACCGTAAACGGGTCGAAATTCTCGGCTTCAAGTCGGGTAAGATAATCATGTGCAGGTACACTCTCTAGCAGCACCCCAAACCCTCTTCGAAGTAAGGGATCGACACTTTCTTGACCAGCGTCCGAATCGGGGTACACATGCTGCTCTTCCCCCCAATGCTCATATTCATGCCCTGGGGGCTCTCCTGCTCGGATGTTCTTTAACATCTCCCTAGCGGTGATGAGGTGATCATTGGCACGCGTTGCCACTTTGAAGACAGCGTCTTGAAAGCCCTCAGCCTTTGGACCATGACGATATAAATCCTCTTCCCTTAGGCCGGTTTCGGCCATGATATCCAATGGTAGAAGTATGATGGGGTTTCTGCTAGCGACAACGCTTGTGCCGTCAGGAGACTTCACAGGAGGGATAGGCGAAGCTAGAATAGGTATGCCTCTACACATGGCAGCAATACCACATGCTTTCCCAATGTGGCTTGCTAGATGATCCACATGCATGGACTGAACGGACAGCGCAGCTAGCGTAGAGTACATGAGGGTAGAATAGGTGTTCTCGGCGTAGTCCTCAAGAGCAGAAAGGCTTGGGAAAGGCCGGTTATCCATGTACTTCTCCCGCGTGCTGATCATGCGTAGCAACCAGAACCTAATGGAGCTGGGGTTACTTTCGGGCGAGGTCTTAGCGAGGCGTGACAGGACTTTGTGGAGAAGGATCATGATAGGCTCCTTTGGTGGGCGTCCAGCGAAGGTATTACTGATGGCATCGCGCCAGAATTGCATACGCAATTGGCCGATGGCCAGGGTTGATACCTGCTCGGGAAGGCGCACAAGCTCCAGATTAAGCGCGCGAAAGGCGTCATAGGCGTCTCGTCTCGACGAAGGTATGAAATTTCGGATGAGAAAGGATTCGTAATCGGACTGTCTAACGAGCACATTTAGTGTCTCGTTCTCGAACCCGGGAAAAATAAATAAAAGGAGAGGGGACGGGAATGTGGAGATGGTACCTCAATTGGGTGATGCAGTATTGTCTAGCCTTGTCAACATCGGTATCTGTAACCAGAGTTCTTCGCGGGAGGTGCTCACTCCGCTTGGGCCATTGCCATCGCAGCCTGTGATGTGATCGGATTATACGATACATTGAAAAGAAATGGAAATCAAAATGAATGCTATATTAAACGCTCCATTTGGATATGGTACAGCAACCTCGGGGAAGATACAGATGCTAGATTGACTGTTTAGTGTACATGAAGCTGGAGTTTAAGAGTGAATAATGCCAAAAATCAAAATGACATCAAGTTTGTCCTAGGCTGACCTAATGTGTGTCGCATTACCTAATTGATGATAAGATACCAGAGTACCTAGGTACATTCGTAGAGAGGAGGATACCGACCCGCAGTATCCAATACCTCACTCACCCCGCTCTTCAACCACCATCAGCCACCATTAGCCACAGTATTGCACAGCCTGAGCCCATTAAACGCGGTCAGCTGATGACCCGTCCAACAGTCGCGTCACCCCACCAAATGCATCCAGACCAGACGGACAAGCACGCGTCGATTCCTGGATTATCAACGGTGCCTATTTCCATGTTTCTGTCTAAACCTTTTCGACCATCGGCTCCTAATACAGCCACTCTACCGCCACTCTACTAAGCCTACTTTCCCATGAAAATGCCCCCGACTCTCTGGACTGTTATCGTGAACTGCGGTGTTTAATATGAGTTTCGCCGGCTCTGGAGAGCCGCCCGCCAAGAAACGAAGATTCTTTACAGACTCCGACAACCACATATCCAATGATTCTACTGATGATTCTATAGCCGACGATCTGCGAAATAACCATTCTCGCATAGAAACTTCGATCCCTCTGCAGCCATCTCAACTCTCTACTCCTGTTACCGCTCCTGTTCCTACCCACGAAGCTAACCCCCTTCGTCCGCCACCGTCACAGCCCTTCACCGAGTCTGATGCCTCCGTCACATTCGATCAGGATGCCTTTCAGAGCTTGGTGGGCGACACCGTCAGCCCAGAAATTCTGGCCACCATCCGTGCAAACTGTGGTGATAGTCTAGAGCGAGCTGTCAATATGTACTTCGACGGCACCTGGAAAAACTACCGACAACGCTCTCATCCTTTAATGAAATCAAGGATACCCACACTATCAACCTTCTCCCCGCTCGCTACAAAATCTCCTCTAAAGGTTGATCCTCCATCTCACATCCGTTCTCCCCAGAATCATCTCGATGTTCGCTATATCGGCGCCTTCGGTGCTGAGGGCTGGGCTACTAGAAGCGGGTTGAATCTAGTGAAACACGGCGACGTCGTCAAGATTGAAAGGCAAAAGGTACAGCAGACCCCATTACGGATGCGTCTCGCCGCATCTGGGAAATCCGATGTCATTGTGCGCTTCACAGATAGTAAAGGAACAGAAATCGGAAGGCTGGCTAAGGATGCTGCCAATTGGATCTCATCGCTCATCGACCAGAATGTCTGCAAATTCGAGGGTATCTGTGTATACGCCCCCGAACGATTGCGAACAAATGATACCGTCTTTCTCCAGCTACGCTGTTTCCTTAAAATGAGCGTGTTTCACGGTACTGGGTGTGAGCTATCAGACAACCGTTCAACTGGATTTTATGAAGATAAGGAATCAACTGAAGAAAGGAACCTGCGTCTACGACAAGTAGGCATTGTAAGGCTGTTCCAGGAGATCAATCT
Organism: Xylaria multiplex; assembly: GCA_011057905.1. Classification (NCBI taxonomy): domain Eukaryota; kingdom Fungi; phylum Ascomycota; class Sordariomycetes; order Xylariales; family Xylariaceae; genus Xylaria; species Xylaria multiplex. The sequence continues at coordinate 20,204 of WUBL01000274.1, read as the reverse complement.
AGCACCTACCAAGAACAATACGGCCTCGCCTCATAACGCTCGGCAGGGCCTTCTAGATGCAGCCGACCTAGCGGAGAAGAAAAGTAAACTCCAGTCTAGTAGCCGGTGCGTGTTTTTTTTTATGCTTTCATTGTCACTGCTTGCTAACTTAGCTATAGAGACGCATCAGGTTCACAGTCAGATGATGCTGAAGATGGGGAAGAACTAGAGCAAGACCAGCTAGACGCCTTATACCGAAAGGCACAGTCATTTGACTTCAACACCCCCGNAGGCAGAGCCTGCTGATACTTTCGCCATGAATCTACGGCCATATCAGAAACAGTCACTATACTGGATGCTAGCGAAGGAGAGAAACGAGAAGAACGAGGCTAGAGAAACTTCAATGCATCCGTTGTGGGAGGAATATACATGGCCGCTCAAGGACGTCGATGATAACGAGTTACCCGTGGTTGAAGGGCAAGTCAACTTCTATGTGAATCCCTACTCGGGCGAGATGTCGTTGAACTTCCCTTATCAAGAACAGCACTGTCTAGGCGGCATTCTGGCTGATGAGATGGGCCTAGGGAAGACTATCCAGATGCTAAGTCTTATCCACTCCCACAAGTCTGAAGTCGCGGCGCACAACAGAAATCAGCCAACCAAGTCCGTCAATGACTTATCTAGGACGCTAAAACAATCATATAGCTCCCAGAACATTGCTTTTGCTCCTCGAACGACCCTAGTGATCTCCCCAATGTCGTTGCTGGCGCAGTGGCAAAGTGAGGCGGAAAACGCCTCGAAGGAGGGCACACTGAAATGCATAGTTTACTATGGCAATGACAAAATAGATAACCTGCAGGCATTATGCTATCAATCTAATTTAGCATCAGCTCCTGATGTTATAATCACGAGCTATGGTGTCGTTCTTTCAGAGTATACGCAGATCAATTCGCGACTAGGCGGTAGGGAATCCCACAAAGGCCTCTTCTCTCTCAATTTCTTTCGCATTATACTCGATGAAGCGCACACCATCAAGAATAGGCAATCTAAAACTGCCAGGGCTTGTTACGAACTATCGGCCGATCATCGCTGGGTTCTAACCGGCACCCCTATTGTAAACCGCCTCGAGGATCTCTTCAGTCTAGTCAGATTCTTGAGAGTAGAGCCTTGGAATAATTTCTCGTTCTGGCGCACATTCATCACTACCCCTTTTGAGTCAAAAGATTTCATGCGCGCCCTTGATGTCGTACAAACAGTGTTAGAGCCTTTAGTTATGAGAAGAACAAAGGATATGAAAACACCTACTGGAGAGCCGTGAGTGATCACTAAACTTCGATGTAAACCCAAACGCTAACTTCGCTTTAGCCTAGTTCTGTTGCCCCCAAAATCCGTCGAGATAGTTGAAGTTGACCTCTCTCAAGCCGAGAGAGCTGTGTATGACTATGTTTTCACTAAGGCGAAGCGTACATTTTCCGCAAATATTGAGAAAGGCACTGTAATGAAAGCGTACACCACCATATTCGCACAGATTCTACGTCTACGCCAAACCTGCTGCCACCCAACGCTTGTGCGTAACCAGGACGTTGTTGCCGAAGAGGAGCTTGCCGGTGCCGAAGCGGATGCGGCCGCGGGGTTAAGCGATGATATGGACCTTCAATCCTTAATCCAACAGTTTACCGCCGCTACCGGTGATGAGAAAGATGCCAACGCTTTCGGGGCCCATGTCCTCAAACAAATTCGTGACGAGGCGGTTAACGAATGTCCAATATGTTCCGAAGAACCTATGATCGATCAGACAGTCACAGGTTGTTGGCATTCAGCCTGCAAAGGATGTCTTTTAGACTACATGAAGCACCACACCGACCGACATGAAGTACCTCGGTGCTTCAACTGCCGCAAGCCACTCAGCTCTCGTGACATATTTCAGGTCGTTCGGCATGATGATGATATCAACACATTTCAAGACTCTCCCAAGATTAGCCTACAGCGTTTAGGTGTTAATGAATCATCGTCTAAGGTAGTATCACTAATGAAGCACTTGCGAGAACTAAGACGGGAGCACCCGCGAATGAAATCCGTCGTGTTCAGTCAATTCACGTCTTTCATGTCACTGATTGAACCGGCACTTACAAAAGCCAATATGAGGTTTCTTAGGCTTGATGGCACAGTCAATCAAAAGACCCGAGCCGCTATCCTAAAAGACTTTGCGGAGCGCGACAAATTCACTGTGTTGTTATTAAGTTTGCGAGCCGGTGGTGTGGGCCTTAATCTCACACAAGCGAAGCGTGTCTATATGATGGATCCCTGGTGGAGTTTTGCGGTTGAAGCACAAGCCATTGATCGGGTTCACCGAATGGGTCAAGATGCAGAAGTCAAGGTGTATCGATTTATTTGTAAGGATAGCGTGGAAGAGCGGATGCTCAAAGTCCAGGACCGCAAAAAGTTTATGTGAGTTGATTACAATAGCCCACGATTCTAACCCGAGCCCTTCCATACTAACCAACGTCCCTCCTATCAGCGCCACGTCATTAGGCATGATGACAGATGAGGAAAAGAGACTTCAGAGAATTGAGGATATTAAGGATTTATTGAGTTAAGTATAGCTTGCAACTAAACCTATATCATACTTTTAGGGTTGGAGATGCTGTTTGGCGCTTACAGCTAAACTGCACAAATGAATGTATATTACAATAACGACTAGGCACGACGACAAGTGCAATGCAAATCTGTTCAACAAATCAACATACGAGAATACCAATAATGATCTGTATATGATTACTCCGTTGATAATCATCTGCCACTTTTTCTATTCGTATAGTGATGTGTTATAAAAGAGAGCCCCTTCATTTAATCCAGCGCGATCCGCGGGGCCCGTGTCACGGCGACCCGAGAGACCAGTCCCGAACCAAGTATCAATTATTATAATCCATTGTCTGAGGTCGGCTCTAGGCATTTTTGGACATCGACAGCTCAAATTCGATTCTTCCAACTTTTAGGGGAAATTTTAAACCCCAGATTTCATTGCTTTGTGTGTCTGTTTTTAGGCTGCATTTCTTTTTGACACATTCCTGATGGAGGCTCGCAATGAACCCGACCGTCCGGTCGATCTACTGCACTCAGTCATGAACAATAAAAGCATCCGCCTACGCCGCCCTTCAGCATCGCGGAGCGAAATTCGAAATAATGTTAGCACTACGCATTTACGCCGGCATGTCAAGGGACGGAAGTCACGGAAGCGAGATGGGCTGCAGCAAGGGGAAGATTGGAGATGGAAGGTCCCTCTCGTGCTCCTCACCATAACATTATTCCTTTATACCGTCAATCCGACCGAGTCCAACATCGCATACCCGTTTATCTTCCTCTCCTACAAGGTTGAGGGCAGTATTGATGCTTTCGCACGGCCAGAATATGGCAAGGGACTGCGTGACATCGCCTTCGTCGCTCTCTACACGCTTATCTTGTTCTTCGCGCGGGAATTCATTATGCAGCAGCTTCTGCGCCCCTTGACGGTGTCACTCGGCATCACCTCGCGCAGCAAGCAAGGGCGCTTCAACGAGCAGGCATACGTCGCGATCTACACCGGAATCATGGGTCCTCTCGGTCTGTACGTCACGTACCATTCGCCCACGTGGTATTTTTCCACGGTCGGGATGTATTCAGGTTATCCGCACAAGACACACCCAGCAGTAACCAAGTTCTAGTACGTGTTAGATACTCTCAATCCCCGGTCCCTCGGTCTCGTCTCATGTAATCCGGTAGTTTCTATAATTAACATGCTGCCACAATGTAGTTACCTTCTCCAAGCCGCGTTCTGGGTGCAACAGGCGCTAGTCATGGTCTTTGGCCTCGAGACGAGACGGAGGGATTTCAAAGAACTCGTTGTACACCATATCGTCACGATATCATTAATCGCTCTCAGCTACCGCTTCCATTTCACCATGATGGGCGTATTGATCTATGTTACGCACGATATCAGTGATTTCTTCTTAGCTGTGAGGCTCACATCCCTTTTCAATCCCCTCTAGTCCTATTGTTGTCCTCCCTGCCAATTTCGGGTAGATATACAGACTAATTTGAATTCTGACTAGACCTCCAAATCTCTCAACTACGTCGACAGTCATTTACAAGGCCCATACTTCACGCTCTGCATCATCATTTGGGTCTATCTACGCCACTACATAAACCTGAAAATACTGTTCTCTATCCTGACCGAATTTCGTACCATAGGTCCTTATATCCTAGATTGGGAAGCTGAGCAGTACAAATGCGAGATCTCGAACGTTATAACGTTTGTGTTGTTAGCAGCGCTGCAGGCACTCAATCTATTCTGGTTATATTGTCTTCTAAGGAACGCGTACCGATTCGTCGTTTTAGGTGTTGCGAAAGATGATCGCGAAGAAGACGAAGACAACGGAAACGATCATCAGGAGCTTGTGGAAGGAGAAAGGCAATAAAGATTATACGTTTTCTCGCGCTGTCTTTTAGATGCCACAAAAGGAAATTGATACTGGGGATAGAAGGGCCTGTAACATGGTAGTAGAGACATTCAGGCGCATGGCGTATAAAGGGAACAATATAATCCTAATAGCTATTAATATGTATATATATTTACCTTGTATACCCCATAAGAAGGACGCCGGCATAAGACGGATAACTTGAGAGCGACGGTATAGAGACTGTGTGTTCCCCTACATCACAAGCTAGCTATCTCTCTGGCCGAACTCTACGCTCGGTACTTCGGGTAGACCAGGGCCATTCTTTCTTATGTAAGTAAATGCTATATGGGCATTGCGGAACTCTGCGAGGCCATTATGAATCGCGATCTGACATACTCATAAACGTTAAACTATATGGATCTCTATACTGACAGCGATGCGGTACACGATCTACAAACATAGTACCAAAGGAACGTATACTTAAGTATACCCGACTCACCTGAGCTTGCATAGCTTTTCGAATTTTCTTTTTTCATATTACCTTGAGCGTGGGGAACTAGCCTCTGGCATTAGTAACCGGCAGGAACGAACACCTAAAAGGATGTGAAGGTCCTCTCGCTTTGTCTTACGGCTCGAGCATTTTTATCGGATTATATCATGCCACACCTTCTAACCTCGGGTGAAGAAAGTGTCGTGTACATCAGTAAAAGATATCGGTTTAGTCAGTTAGTATTAGACTCCTCGCGTAACAACAGGTGTTTATCACCCCCTATACTTGGGTCATGACAAATCAAGATACTTTGCCAGCGGGTTATTGGGGTGGATTGAGGTCGCATTAGCTTCAAGGGCCTAATGGTGTTCGAAGTACATGGTATCCCGCGTACATGTCGCTTTTCCTACGGGTGACACCTAGTACTTACTCATCAATTAGGAGATATGTAAGGCGTGCCACTAGTTGAAGCTACATATCGATGATGTTTACTTCACACCCTTGATTACTCAGCGTCTAAGTGTGGGCAGGGCTCAACAATTCTATCGGGAGATCCCTCACGATAATCTAAGTTATATTCTAGCTTTAGGTAATCCATATTACCGTAACTTCGCTCACATCCCCAATCGCTACTACAGTCCTAGGTTTACGAATAGCCCATACAAGCCAAAGTCATAAGCTAACCGGCAAACGCCAGCGGCTACGAAAGCGACCCAGAAGTGCTCATTAGAAGCCAAAAGTCCAGTAACCGACGGTCCGATCATTGCAGCCAGGGTCCTTACTGTACTAGTAATGCCCATAACTGCTGTCCGTTCCTCGGGCTTCACCACTGCAGCGATGAGGGCAGTGCGGGGCGCCTGGTCCATGCTATTCAAAGCCGCTCTAATCAATAAAAGGGCAGCGGCCATCCAGAAATAGGGTGGGAATGGGAACAAAAGGACAGCGACCGACGAAGGAATATGAGTAAAAACCATTGTGTTGATGAGGCCAATCTTCTTTGCCAAAGGACCAGCAAGTGTTGCTCCTAATGCGCCGAGGAAATAACTAGCCGAAGTCACATCGCCAAGTATAGACTTTGCTGGGTGGAAATTAGTATCCAGATAGTAGTTCGTCAACGAGTATGGAACCATGCCGTCGGCAAGGGAGTCAACTGCGAGTAGAACCCATAATTTGTACATGGTAGACCTTGTTGGACGCGAGATCTGACCCAGCTGGTCGGAGAACCAAGTCCAGGCCTTGACCAGTCGATTGGACTTCTCAGTCGGGACATCAATTGAGGGACGGTTGGAACTTCCCTCGGATTCCCTGATTTCGTGCTCGCCCTGTGGGACTTGAGAGTAACCGTTGTCAGGTTGTTGTAATTCACATGCATCGGTCAATAGAGAAACGAGACTGAGGTTCACAAAGCCCATTCCTGCATATATCCAGAAGAGAGCATGATACGAGTCAACGTCAGACCAGCCATCCTTGCCCTGGAGCCAGTGTATGATCCTTCCGGAGACCTCACTCCCAATCGAGGAGCCGATTAAGGGAGTACTAACGTGCCAGGCAAGCACATCGGATCTCGTTGATGGGGTCGTGAGTTGCGAAAGTACGGACCTAGCGCATTCTGTGAGAATTTAACCCGTCCTTACTGGTTGTGAAAAGAAACATACTCTTCGATGCTTCGGAATGGGCCGAAATCCCCACCAGTGATGCTAATCACTCCGACGATAGCACCAAGTAGTAGCACCCAGAAATTCTCAAAGACGGCGAATATTACTCCGCTCGTTATCATGAGTACTGATCCGCCCATTAACACTCGTCGCCTTCCAATGCGATCCGCCACAAGCGAAAGCAGTGTTCCTAGAAACACGTCTCCCACGAGTGTCAGGGTCATAAAAAGCCCGATTCGGTTATCGGAGACACCGAGGGCGGAAAAGAAGATAGCTACGGATGACATGTCAGCACAATTCAGCGGGATAACCCGACCCGGATGGTGGCGCTTGTATACCCAGAATCAAGGAATTAGTGCCGTAGGCGAACATGCGGCATGTCCTGGCTAAAATGATAAGATACGCATTACGTCCAGTCTCGTGGACCGAGGCAAGCCCAAATTCATGGTAAAACCAACGGATAGAATTCGTGACCATAGACATGGTGGCCGATCCTTAGGCAAATTATCGTCATAGAAAAAGTTGAAGAGCGGTTGCATCATGGCGGATAAGCAGGGTCGAGAAAAAAAAAAAAGAGCTATGGATCGGCGAGGTGTGCCTTCCCGGCCCAATCGCCGGGTTTTCTGCCGGTGTCGCTGTCACTCTGTCGCCATTGGCACACCAAACTATGAGATCCGCTCCGGCTTAGCCGAGGTGAGTTCTCTCCGTTACACTAAGACGGAATAACAAGAGAGATTAAAAATATTCCTTTTTTTAAAAAAAAACCTTTTTTTTTTTTATCTCAATAAAAAGACAAATGGGTTGTGCTCAAATTTAGCAGAAGATGGCTGATTTATCATGTATACTTTACCGGGGCTGTTCTGCTGTGAGTTTGTTTAACTGTTTGTTTCTATGATTCGGATATAAAGTCGGAGACCGCATTTGTCGGAGGTATATTCGGAGGAACAAGGCTTGAGGGTATTGTTAAGTAAATACGGAGCCTATGGCTCTGACTTGCTAGCCTAGTTCTCAAAAGGCGTTCTTACTTCACAATGAATGAATCCGCAGCTATCTGATCTAAACATAGGCGTTGTTGTGGTCAACGCTCTGGTTTGGACTTCGGGTCATTGGCTGACTTACAAGCGGCACTTGCCTAGTGGAAATGATAGAAGCCCGCCTTGAATAGTATTAGACATGAGCGAAACAAGCGAGGGATCGTGCAGAGGCATAATCTAATGACGGTGATTAACAGGCACCTTGAGATGTTTATATACATCTTGCGCATAAAATTAAACTTATGTTGGCCATTTAATTTCCTTAAAATCATCACCGTGTGTCTCCAGGCGTTCTGAAGAGAGAGAGAGAGGGAAAAAANGAAACTCGATCTGTTTGTGAAGTAATATGTTTTACATACATACATCTATCTATCTTTGTTAATGTTCGTGGCCGAGTCCCTTGTTCATGGTAAATATTCAAGATCCTAAAGCTTCTCTGAAAATATCAATTAACCTAACTACATTTCAGTTTTAGGGAACCATACCCTCGGGGTACTAGAATGTCTCGTTTCTCTGTAACCATTGCATCTCACCGTAACAACACAGACCAGAGTACAAGTCCGTCATCATTGCTTCTAGTCTCAAAATAGAGTCGCGATACTTACTTCCACCTAGAGGTTTTTGGTAATAAATATACAGCGTTTCATCTTGCTATTGTAGTCTCATAGCGAAATTATAAAATTGCACAATTAATGAATTGTCCCTAAGCTGCGCTGTTTACGCCGGTAGCCGTGTGAGGAAACTACTCCACCATATACCAGAATAAACTTGACCGAATACCGTATAATCAATGGCTTGAAGCCCTATTGTTATTTACGATAAAGTACCTAATATGTTGCTCCTAGCTACCATTATGTATCCCCCTTAACGTCTCAGAGTGTAGTAAGAATTGTTGAATGGAGTACTCCGGGCCCATAGAGCCTTTTTCAAAGGCACAACTATGTCAGAGAGTAGCAAACAGGATTGAATAGGGAAACCACAGTCTAGACACAAAACCACCCCAAGCATACCATTGTTAGTAGGGCCCTTTCGTATCTTCCCAAAATATCTTCTTTGTCAATTACACCTACCCTACATCCACAAGGTCCATAAATTCCAGACTTCACAACGCGCCCTCCAACAATATGACATCAATTATGCGGAAACCACTGCCCACAAAGAAACCAGCGTCCGTTGATGCAAAAGCGCATCAAAGCGAAGTTGGCCCAACCAACCACCTCGTGACTCAGAGGACACCCCTCCCAACGTTAACGCCGGTACCGATCCCCGAGGATGATCACGTTAAACGACTTGCGGCCGCGCGAAGACATGCTACTCGAAGGAGAAACCTGCTTGAGATCGACGTCGCCCAGATTGACCCGAACCAGAGCCCCGCATTGCAAGGAGCCAACGGGGTCGTCCGTACGTATTGTGTCCACCCTCCTACCTTCCCTATCAATTTATTATGCGCCCCCTTGTGAACGTCACTCACCGTTATGAGGACCATAGTGAAGAACGGTAAATACCGCTGCAACCTCTGCGGCAGCCAGACCAAGAACGATAAAATTTTAATCCGATGCCATTATTCGAAATTGCATCCCAAAGACCTAAATAAGGGCTCAGCGTACCTAAGAGGACAGGCGCGTAGGCCGACGCCCTGTAGGAGGTGTGATAAGATTTGCAGCAGCATCGAGATGTTGAAGAAGCACATAAAACAGGCCCACTCACGTCCGACCGCGATCGCGCCCTCGGGGAAGGACTAAGTCGGGTGAGGTCGAGGTAATAACAATGCCGGTGTAGAGTATCAATGCAATGGTTTGGAGAGGCGTCTAAAGGATGGTGTTTATAAGCCCGGTGATATGCGTCCGGCGACAGTGAATGGGAGGGCATTGGCGCCCATCAGCAAGGACCGAGGTTTGGAGAGGAGGACCGAACAATCACGTTCATTATATGGTCAGTCTAAAGAAGAGAATAAAATAATTTCACCACAATGACGCTAGAGTGTTTGAATGTTGGTGTATACATATTGATTTATACTTTATTGACTTTTTNGAGAGATCAGCGATGAAGACTAAAGATTCATGACTTGCCTAGGGTCGTCCCTAGCTCCTCGGCTCGGCTGGTTGCCGCCTTGACGGCCTTATCCACAATGTCCTTGAACCCGGACGTCTCAAAGCTCTCCAAGGCGGCAGCAGTAGTACCATTGGGGCTGGTCACATTTCTCCGGAGTTGCGCCGGTTCCTCTGTCGATTCGACGAGCATCTTGCCGGCACCCAGGCATGTCTGCTTCGCCAACCGAGTGGCCTGTTCTTTGGAGAGGCCCAGATTCGTTGCGCTCTCGATCAAGTGTTCGACTAAAGCGAAGAAGTATGCGGGGCCAGACCCTGAAGAGAATTCTTGTTAGAATGGGATCGAAGTATAAAGATAGTGATAATGAGTAGCCTACCAGACAGTCCTGTGACCACGTCGATGTGCTCTTCACCATCTACCCACTCCGTCGCTTTACTGACGCTTGCGAGAAGTGCGGCAGCTAGTTCCTTCTCGGATGAAGACACCCCCTTGTCCGCATATAAACCCGATGCGCCCTCGCCCACCAAGGCCGGCGTATTTGGCATGACACGCACGATGTGCGGTACGCGCCCATCAGCAAGTGTCAACCACTCCCTCAGGCTCACCAGCGTGATGCCGGCAGCAATAGAGATGATCAACGGCGTGGTCGAGCGTTGGGCCCATGCGCCGGCCAATTCTTGGCATACGCCCTTGGTAACTTGGGGCTTGACGGCGATGACGAGCAGGTCTGCGTCTTGTGCGGCCTCGACGTTGGACTGGGTCGTGCGTACGCCGATTTCACTCATCTTGTTGCGGTTGACCTCCCATGGCTCCGACACCCAGATGTTCTGCTTGTCGATGCCTTTCGCCGAGAGCCCGCCAATGATGGCGGCGGCCACTATAAAGCATCTGGAGTTAACGATTGCTCCTTTGGGCGAAAACGGCCATGAGGTCGGGGTTGGGTCGGACAACGACGAGCTCGCCAATGCAAACGGAGGACATTCTAGTCAAATGGATGGAAAAACATAATCACTCACTATTACCACCGCCAATGAAGGCCAATTTGCTTTTCTGTAGCTGCGATGTCATTTTGAGTGAGTTGAAACTGAAGCTGAGTCTTGACGACGCGGGGTTAGGTTTGAATTATAGCTGTACGTAAGGTAGTCGTCTGCTGTAATCCCGATTACGGGGCTCCAGCTGCCGATGTTAGCGTAAGCCGCTGCTATGCGCAGCAGGTGGGCGAGCGAAGCCAGGAGCGCACAGTATACGGGACCGTGCGATATTATTCCCGCACTTTATTGCGTACTACCTATCTTTCTACAGCATATTACCAAAATCCAAGATCTAGATCCAGATCCAGTCCGGACACTACCCGGACGCCTCAGCCAAGTCTCGCCCAGGTCCGGTTAGTACCCGGTTCGCTGCGGCCATACCACCTACTATAGTAGAACCCTACTTACTTAATAGTTACCTAGGCCAGGTAGTTGGTCTGTTGGGCGCAGGACCAAGCCGGCCGTCCGCATGAATATCAACGGAGGTGTACACTTCCACCCCACATTCCTGATCCTGTGATCGGCAACCGAACCAGTCCTCGGGTGATGCGAATAACGCCACACTAGAACTGGCGTGAACCTGATGTTGACCACACGGCCAAGTTACCCTGACTTTCCCACTTGTGCATATTTGAGCTCCATATCGATTACGGAAGCACCGCCGAACCCTATAAGGACTAGTAATGCTCCTCATATCTTCAGAGATACTCTCTGACATTAACATAGTCTAAGGGATAGCGTACGATGAATACTTCTTGCTACGTAAGAGCCTAGCACTAAATGAACAAGTAATCTCCACTATAGATATCATAGTGTCATGACTTTAGGATAGGGAGGGGGGATAAATATCATTGTTACACGAAGAGTCTAATCTATCACTAACTGATACGTGCACTCATGTACATAACAACCTAGAAGGTGTGAAACATAGTGAGTGATTTAATAATACTGTGCTCTATGATGAGGTACAGGAGCCTCTAAGAACTTCCTAATAGATATAGTTTATATTAGAAAAGCTACCTACTAGTGGTAAGATCACTAGTACGCCATGTAGAAGCTCATTGCCCATTTTTAATTCCTGGGGTTTATGTGTTTTGTAAATACCGAGGCTCTTTGTATAACTAGTTAACGAAAGATCGTGAAACCAATCAAGATTTCATATATAGTACAATACACCCAATATCCTAGTTTCCAGAGTAGCGTGAAATTGTGAGGATTGGAAGGATTTTCTCATTGGTACGTTGTCGATTTACATTCCCACATGCTCCTACACAGTCTCTTCATAAGATTGATCGCTAATAGTCCCCAAGCGAGATTAGAACGAAATTAGCCGACAAAACGACCGCTCTGAACCCCCTGTGCACGGAAACGTGTTAATCAAGATATTTACGCTCAAAACCATAAAACCCACTGCCAAACGGGACAGGCAGACCAAAGGATTAAGCCCGATAATCTTTTATACGCACCTTGTAAGAGTTGACTTTCATTCCCCAAGACTCCTTATAGTTGTGACTCTTCTCTTCAGGCGCGACACCAGCAGCGTCAGTGGTCCACTCCACGTACCAGTCGTGTTCAGCCTGGATGTCCGCTCTGTCCTCATCAGTCCAGCCATCGTCCTCCGTGAACGAACTTGGGTCGGGGTAGACAAGAAGGGCATATAGATTCCCCAGCCCATTCTCCCTGGCCGCTTCAACTGCGTCGAACATACTTTCGGCAGGATCACGCTTGCCTTCAAGGCCGTGGCACATGAATCTATCGTTCCCGGAGTTATCCCCTTCGTAACTACCGGTGATCACTACCCTGAAATTTCTCAATGTTAGTCAATATTTAGCAAAGTAATTTCACCAGAACTTACCCATAACAAGTCGCTAAACCGTTAGTTGTCAATGTATCTTGGTCCTTCCCGAAATTCCACTACAATAATCGCGGTCAGTAATCGCCAATTTAAGTGTGATATACAGATCCTTAAAAGTGCGAGAAGTTTCGGAGAATGATTTTGACCCGAAATGGGATTTAATAATAAAATATTTGGCATAAGGAGAAGAAAAAGAAGAGTCAAAAAATCTCTCACGTCATCGGTAATGATGGTTTTGTCTTCACGAGTCCGGAGCTTTTGATTTTGTATCGCTGCGAGGCAGTCATCTGCTCTCTTCTGAATTTTTTCTTCACGGGTCATGTCACGAACGGCTTTAGCTCCTTCACGGGCAAACATGCCCCCATCGGTGCGTCTTTATATTATAAGTTAATATGACTTGTTTCATAAAATCTGGGAAGTAAAGCTGATGAAAACTTACCGCGGAACTGGAGTAAGCTCGCCCAAGGCGGAGGTAGCCGCCAAGGCGCCCACGAGGAAGGTAGAGATAGTCTTGGTGAAGTACATATTTGCTAGTGGTTTGGTTGAGTGAAAACTTGGTGTAGTTAAATGATGAGATAAAATAATGTTTTCAAAGAGGATAACCTTACATTTATACTCATCTTTTAGTACCAAAATTCTTGGAGCAGCCTAGAGACTATGGTGAAGCATTGGGTATCTTGCTTCGTATAGGATACTGGGTTGAGAGAATTACTTGCGTCACTTTGATCAGGATGCCTTGACCTCTTCCTTTGACATCATAGTCTATTCCTCTTAAGAAATTGGGTTTTGTCCATGGGTTAGTTTTTCTCCGTAGATCGCGAAACGGGTTGTAATTCAGCAATCCTCACAAGTCTCAATAGCAAGATCGTCACGTAGGAGCCTTACGGCAGGGGCTCGGGCTGTCATATACCAAGTATAATTGATCTTCGGATATTATTAACCTATCTTTCGATACCTTAGATGGTATTGATCAACTACCCAATCGTTATATGGCTGATATTTTATCTTGTATTGGTGAAACACTTATTTTCCACGTTTTTATTTATGGATGTATGCTGGCTTTAGTAAATGGGCTGCTAATGAGCATAGCTTAATACACGAATCCATGCTAACGATTTTGTTGAAAGTTCGGCACAGGTTTTTNAGGATAATTTCCACCTATTCAAATGTCATACAGTAGCTTCTTTCGCTAAGTAGGCATATAAAATGTGTATTATATCCCCAGGCCGTATACTACAGCGTGACGATCAGCGGCTGACCTACCAGGCCGGCAAATGCTGCGCCGCATAAAAGTATGGACCAGCACACAAATATAGAACAGATCAGCATGGCTACCACCGAAAACATGGGGTAAAGGGGCTGTCGATCGCCTCGTTTACTCGTTTCTGTCACGCGATTTTGCCTTACACCCAAGATAATATCCAACGCTGGATTCTTTGTAAGGGTGATGCTCAGCCCTTTATTTTATGGGACTTGCCGTAGGATCCGGCGCATAATCCCTTAGGAATGAAACCTCTTGGCTACTATCAAGTCCACGTGAAGTTGAACTCGGCTCAGCCGCAGACATCACGTCATATGGCATTGACGTAATGGGAGATTTCAACTGTATACCAATCATTAAATAACTAGATCTAGATAGGCAGATGATTGAACATACTGCGAGTATTCACCTCTCACGTTGAAAACTTTCTAAGGGCTCGTAGCTCGGGTTGTCTATAATGAATTCGGAACAGCACTTGCAAATCATCAATCCCGTGGACAGGGCAACCGGATCTTTCCTGTTATTTCCACTCCTTCCCGCAGAACTCCGAATTGATATCTGGCAGCTTTCGCTTATGCGATGGCGCTTAATTAACGTTGAACTTGCTCCTAGAAAAGTTGACGACAGCTTGGGCCGAGATGAAGGGCCTCGGTATAAGGAGCTCAATAGGTTGGGAAATAACATTAGCGGTGCACATTATCAGGTTACCACAAAAGGACGCCAAATCCTGAGCAAGCTTCTGCGAATCAACTCTGAAGCGAGGCAAGCCGCTCTCCGTTTCTACAGAGTACACATACCTTGTCGATTAGTCTTAGGCGACAAAGAAGACAATGCCGGAATCCTACCTTTTAACCCCGAGTTCGATATCCTCCATATCAAGCCCGGCCGTGGAGACCATGACTTTGCGCATTTCCTTCATGATATCCATGCTTATGATATTCAAAATATCGGGCTAGTCAATCTAGCCTTGGACGGCAATGGCGTCAACAGCCTTACTAGAATCAAACTTTCGGAGCTTCAATTCTCTTCTCGAGCTGCTTTCACACAAACCGTCCTAAAATTACAGCAAATGTTTTTCATTAGCATAGAGAACGGGGGCCGAACATACTCGGGTGTGCGGAGCGGTATCCATACAAACAATCGTTTTGAATTCCACCGCTCTCGCCCTATTATGTCTGCTATCCCTTCATTCGATAGGTTAGCTTGGGATCCTCGAGAGAATATGGAAAGAGATCTTAGCCGAGTTTACGTGGGCACATTTGATCCTAGACGAATGGTCTGCCGTTGGAGGGAGCTTCTTCGCAGATGGGATATAGCCCATTCCCCGAGAAAGGGCCCTGAATACGCTTTCATGGTCTCTACTGGTTGGGGAGCTAGCAGTAGAGATATCGTAGACCGGGCTGGCGCGGCGGAATGGTTACGCAATGAAGAGGACGGATGGATCAAGAGCCAAAAACGGTATGCTTCCCAAATATTAAGGGGGGGCTACAAGCTACCGTTAGAGAGTGTAGAAGAACTAGAGAAGGCTCCCAAGCCTGCTATAGGCTTTTGGTTGTTTCCTATAGAGGCCATTGGGCCTGTACCGGGATGGGAAGCCTTGGCGGAAAACAGCGAGTTTCCTTGGGAGGCGAAGCGTGTTATAGATATGCGACGATACCGGCCCCAACTCTGCTTAGCACGTATGCCGTAGTCAAGCATTTCAGCCGGTTGTGGAACAAAATTGCCCCCGAATAGTGATAGAGGGACGAAAAGGGCGCCATAATGCTGTACATTATACATATGTCAGTCACCTGCAGAATTTTTACCCAAATAGCGAACGACGTATTATTGGTATTCAATAATTACAACATTGAAGCAAATATATTAAATATGAATTGGCAATTTCCAATATCTAAGTTCCCCTCTCTGTCCATCTGACTGGCTTCAATGACACAAGCGGCAAAATATTATAACGAGAGAGAAGTTATTGTTGCTCAAATATATACAGGGTGACTTGCCACAGTCGTAAGACAAATATTCTCGATCGAGCAGGCTAGTATCTGAGTTGTTCAATTATCTCATCCGAATTAAGAAACGCGCACCTCTCCCTCAATCGCTGTGCTTTGAGAGTACCCTCGGCATTGGGTCCATCAATAGGGGAAATTCCTTCGTGTGGCCCTCCAGCGATGAAGATATGTACCTCATCCTCTCCAGGGAACGCAGTCGTGAAGCCTTTAAACGTGTCATGACACTCTGCACTCGGCTTCCCGATACTTGCAAATGTTGACCACGACCTCGAACCTCGGGAGGCGAGCGCGAAGTCGGCTGATGTGGCGTGGAATTGGTACTCGCCGTTATCGTATATTGAGAGGTTGCCAAACACGTATTCAAGGTCCGAGGTGTGAATCACGCCGTAGCCCGTCCCGCCTCCCAACGCTTCAATTATCTGGTCGCTGATCGTCTGGTTCCAGTCGTATAGGTAGACGTCGTTTCCACGTTTAGCGAGGTTCTCGGCGTAGAATATAGGTTGGCAAACCATTAAAATGTCACGGAAGACTTGCGCCGTGCGGTAGAACTGGCTTGATAGATTTGCGGCGCTATTAGCTTCGAACTCAGAAACCGGATACAGAGACAGCAACTTGTCGATATTTGCACCGGTCATAGCTGGTATGTATTGATGTATGAAGTCGTACACCTGCTCATCAGTTGTGATGGTAGTGTCGGTGAAGGCTGTGAGGTCATTTTCACACCACCCGATCATAGTGGTAACATTGGCAAATTTTCCTTCCTTAATGAGTTTTGAGGGTGCATCTGGTAAGAAATCGCCATCGACAACCGGAAGCCAAATGTCACCGATGTTGCTAGAAATGCTATTATCATATGTCGCGATGGAGGCGTTAAGAAGGGTTTCCATGTCCAAGCTACGCAGGCAGTTTACTGTCTCAGCTGAATGTAAGCTGCTTGAGCAGCCCACCTCCTCGACTACACGCTGCATAGCATTAATTGTGTAATTTGCCGTAATACCTGGCTCGTTGTTTTGGCTCTCGCAAATGCCCTGCTTAAACGGTACGGGTTTACTTCCCCCATAAGCCATTATCTGCATGCCGACTGCGAGACCGCCTGAGGACTGCCCAAAGATGGTGACTTTGTCCGGATTACCTCCGAACTGATCGATATGATCACGAACCCATTCCAGAGCCAGGCGCTGATCCCTCAAGCCAGCATTCTCGGAGCCTTCAGCCTCGAGAGCGGTAGACTGTGCAAAGCCGAAGAGACCGAGGCGATAATTGATGGCCACCATGATGACCGGTAACCCGTTCGAAACAGATTCACTTACTATGCCATCTGGGGACGTTGATGCCTCGCGATTCTGACCACCAAAAAAGCTCCCACCGTAGATAAACACCATCACTGGAAGGCGGCTGTTTTTCGTAGTTCCCTTTGGACGACCGATGATCAGATTCAAGCAGTCTTCCGAGATTTCCGAGACATCGGTATACGCAAACGGAGGGTAAGCCTCATCAAGTGACTGCGGGCACGCCGGACCGTAGGACGTCGCGTCTACGACAGTCCCCCGAGAATGTGTATAAGGTACTGGCGGTTTGAAGCGGTTGGTGCCACCAGTATCTTCCCCAAAAGGGATTCCCAGGAATACTTCGATGCCATTGCGGTTAATCCCCTCGTAAGTAACCTCCTGCTTCTCATCAACTACGCGCGGGCCCGTTAAGATCGTGTTGCCATAAACGTCCCGGGCGAGGAACGTTCCCACTATAAGCAGATGAGAAAGGAGTTTCATTGTTATATCTGAGATGTCTGTCTGTCTGTCTGTCGATGAGGAATAGGAGGACCTCGCCTTACTCATGACTTGCTTGCATGATGAAATGCGATGACTTGTGATGACCGAAGCAGGATAAGGAATGCGCACTAATCCCAGATGTGCTTACACAGTACGAAATCGAGGAGACAAGAGTCTCCATTTCGCGTGCCTCAGATCAAAAATAGAAATTTATTACCTACATGACGTATAGTGTACTGCTTGCTCAGGTCGAGTGTACTACTGTATGTAGTAGTGTAGAGAACAATCCTAGTAGTGTACTAGAGCCCTCCTTCTCGGAATTCTGCACTAGTGTATACTAGCTACACTAGTTATAGTAAAGAGAGTCCGAGGCCGAAGGCTGGTAAATTCACTTTCTGCGCCGCACAGCTGCGTGAGTAGCGCTTATCGCTAGTACCTTTGGTATTGCTTGGTATCTACATAATGTGCGTATATCAGGATTAAGCTTTACTTGGCATTTTGGAAATGGCAAAAAGGAATTCTATGACAAGGGGCTCATTGGGTACACTAATACTGCGTGAGTGAAATCAAGTCGAGCTGAAGAGTGCTAACACCTGGCCCCAGACATACTAACCTAACGTAATTCCCAGAATGTGTAGTGCGTACACCCTCAGGAAAATTACCCTAGGAACTTGTTCACTAAGTTCGGGGCTCCTAGCTTATTTGAGCTGCTTACTCAATTTATCACGCGATGTGATTCGACCGCGAGAGAAGCTCAGCTGTATCTTTTTTCATCATGTGTCCCTTTCATAGCTCAAACACTAATAGTGTAGAAGCGAGCAAATCGGCATGTAGGGCTACCATAATGTCGAAAGGAACAAAGCCCGAGGAATAGTAGCAATCCATAACCCAATTGAGCGTATAGACCTCGCCCAAGTCATCCTTCTTTTCGTCCCTTCGGCTGCAATAGCCATTGAAATTTTCACCATTTATCCCTCACCGCCGTCATTCTGTTTAGTTCCAATGATGATTTACACTATCGGTAACTTCGGCTGGGCCATGATGTTATCCACTTCAATATCAAGAGTCAGATATTACAATACTAGCCGGGATATGCGAAGTTTCCGGAACCAGAACCCCTGAAGTGGACCACTTTTACTCTTGACCTTGATTAAAGATCCTTAATATCGATTGGTTCTTTGAGTTTGGTGGTACCGATCGTGTTCATTATTACAAGGAAGATGACAAGACTTACGATATGGAAACTGCCGGCTTAGAAGCTATAAGACCTTAACAGCGTTACATTCGGGTTACAGACTCTTTCGTTGTAATGATAAAGTATGTGTCAAGCAGGCCAGGTCTAGCTAGTTCTCTTGGCTCACGTCCTTGCCCCCGAAACTTATCATCAATAAATTCTGTCAAAGCTGCTCCCTCGTGCATGTTGTGATATACACTTGCCCATGGGCCTCACGGGTCCCATTACAGCAGCTACTAAGAGCGGCAACGGCAACGGTCGTTGAGTCGACGGTGTGGTAATGAGTCTCAGACGCCGTGTCTCTCTGCTTCGAGGGTTTACTACAAAACGGTGGTCATACCATTACTATTCCCAACTACCTTGTTTTTGAGGCCGTGACTATGAGCGTTTTGTCAGGACCGCTAGTATAGGGGTATGATATGACATTTTTTNGATGCACAAAGTTGTTGGAAACCTCGCAACTATCTATTTACTATATACGAAAACTCCTTTGTTTTATGTCATGGAGTTGTGACACGTTTAGGGAACAATACTGAAACCAGCAAAGTCTAGTTAAATATTATCAACATCAGTATTATGACGCCGACGGATCTGTACATAGACTTAAGGCAGCCATCTAACCAGAAGTTGTACTATAGAGTCTATCGAGTGAATATATCAACTCTCCTTATAATGCTATACCCTTTTACCACCTATAAGCCCTCGGCTAGATATAGTAGGTAATTACCTGATAAAATAAACATAACGCTGAAATAATACTATACTTATATTAACATAAAGAAATATTAAAATAACTAATAAAGTAAAAAGGGTACTCGCATATAAAAGGATATGCAAAAACCTAGAAACCATCTACCGGATGTTAAGCAGATAGTTAATTAGTTCCATCTTGCAGAGGAGTAGAGAGTGATTAATTAGAAAAATAAAGCCAGTGCTAAATATAAAAGCAATTTGCTAATAGTATATTTAAATAATCTAAAGTCTAAGTTCTAAGTATGTAATTTATATAAAAAACTACTTATTTATATATAAAATTACTTAAACTATTATTAAGCTAATTTATTTATATTAAAAAAAATTTAAATAAACTTATTTTTTTATAACATACTTTTTAGCTTTATAATATAATTTATAAAGCTGTATTTATAAACAAAAAAAAAACATTATAAAATTTATTTTAATAATTTTTATTAATTATAAAAATTATAATAATATAAAAAAGCTACTATATATAGCTTATAAAAAGCGCTATATAATAGTTTTTTAGGCTTTTATTAAAAGTAAATAAATAATACTACTATTATTAGTAGTATTAGTGCTATAAAATAAGTACTTATTTATTTTAACAATTAGTTTTTAAGTAACTATTNAGTCTTTAGTATGCTTATTAGGTAGGTATAATAGC